>JAPYYQ010002466.1:0-18583 GCA_030522585.1 Anagyrus pseudococci
ATTATACGTGTAGTAAAATTCCTCTATACATCGAGTCTGTCCCCAAAAACCTATACAATATAGTAATTTTTACTTATACAAATCTATACGTGTATAAAGGATAGTCGTTTATGCATATGAGCTACGGCTTTGGTCCGACTGGAATTTTCGATAAAAATTTCGGGTAGGGATATCGGTTCTCTTATGTTATGAGGTACTTGGGCGCGCTTTGACACGGTTTTGTTTCTCGAATGTATGTTTGCGCGAATAAACAAGATTGAGGCGCAAAAATAGTGATTGGCAGAGAGAGATATGGTCGTCGTAAAGTACCGTTCTCGCCGTTATTGGATAGGAAAACCAGCGCCAAATCACTTCTCTCTTTATCTCTCTATCTCTCTCTCGCATTAGTGAGCTCATCGCTCCAAAAAAGCTAAGCTGAAATATATACGGGACGATTAAATATTTGCGGCCTATGCAAGAATTTCTTGATCGAAACAAAGAGCAAAAAACGACACGAGTCTCGATCGATGGGAAGGGGAAGGTTGATCTCGGTGCTATGAGTATCCAGGTGAGTGTACAGCAACGCAGGTGCCGATGACCGAGAGACGAGACGCACGAGAGTAGAATTCGACGATGCCTCTCGAGAGATTCTCTCGAAGGTGTACACTCGGCTTTTGGGTGACATATTCGTTTTTGTGTCTGTTTGTTTGTTTCATTTTTTTTTGTTCTTAATGTATGTTTATTTGGTAATTTATAAATATTACGCATACGCAGGGGGGACGATGCGCATACCTTCGCGAAGGCGCGCGCATCTTGTGTATAGCAGGACTGGTTTTTGGAGAAAGAGAGAGAGAGAAAAGCGAGGGATTAGCTGCAAGCGACGAAAATATCCACCGAGCGTCACGGATGTGTTTGGATATTTGGTAAAAGATGTAAAGAAAGTCTGGGCAAAGGATCGAGGAATAATGTCAGGTGATTTTGGGCTTGAGCTTATAGTTGGTTCACGTGAGGAAAATAAATGATATCGTTAGAAATGGATGAAGTTCCAGGTAGAGTAAATTACTATGTTGAATTTTAGAGTTAATTGAATATCTATGAAGTTAATCTTCAGTAATTGCGTTAGCTTAATGCGAGGATTAACGCAATTACGCTTGGATTAACCCGAAATGCTCATCATTTAACATTGTATTTTTAAATACGTTCACTTGAAAACCAACCAGTTTCATGCGTGTGCTCACTCGCGTGTGTAGGGTCAATGTCAAGTCGAGCGAGATACCTGTATTTTAAAAGCGATGTAAATCAAGCTTGCAGCCGCAAGTTTTTTTTGTGGTTATAAATTTCAATGAGGTAGGGATTTATGTGTACCACCAAATTATTTCGATGACAAGCGACTCTTTGTTCAGCAGATATTTAACATAAACTTAAATTTAATATAAACGAGTATATTGCGCGTATTTTCTATATTTGCGCCGGCGAAGGCAAACCGGTGTATCCTCGTGTATTGGCCGTCAAATTTTTAAAGAGCGCTAAGGCTGTGTGGCGCACACACCAAAAATAGAATGACGACAATTGCGTATAATTATGGGGGGGGGACATCGAATTATCATTGCGCTACGCTCTCTTTCTCGTGTGGGTGTTTCGATTTTTTAATTTTCCTTTCGTAAGCGATCGTTTTTTTTTTTGAGACTGCGTCTTAAGATACTTGAAATATATGAATATGCGGGTGTTTGTGCTTTTTGGATAAATATTTTTTAAGATTTGAATATTTATGTTAATAGTTTTTTTTTATAATAAAGAAATTACATTTTTTCGCGATTTTAGTTATTGATAGTGTGAGGAATCGAATAAAATTAGCATTATAACTATACTCTGGAAAGTGCTACGTAGAAAATTATACAATTGGAAACTTGTGTATATTCATGAGTGTTTTTTTTTTGGTGGTGCCAGTTTTACATTTTCAAAAAAATGAAGCGAAAAAAATTAATTTGAAAAACATTAAAAATTACCAACGATACACCTATACCTACGGTCGACAACGTTTAACATACAAAGTAGTTTCGACTGTCAGTAAAGCAGACCATCAGTTGATAATTTGCATAAAGTGTTTTATTAACAGCTGAAATAGTTTATTGGTATGAGTGTATAAATGGAATTATTGTAAATTAAAAACAAAATATAAAATATGTAAAACTGCACGGCCAACTCCTGGAATAAAAAAGTCCAAAACAGACGCAAAACCAAAGTAATACACGATATATTAATTCAATAAAAAAAATATTCAACAAAAAATACAACACGCTAAGCTTCAAAATTCCCTATCAAACCTACCACATTAAAAACAAACGTGGAAAAAGTAAGTTCGTTTAAAAAGAAAAACAAGATCGCATCGTAAAACAGGAACAATAGGCGCGAAGAATAAAAAATAGAGCGGACGTGTCCTATTGTCCGGCTGCAAGTTGCATACACAGACTGCCACTAGACCATCGAGCTAGCTACAATGTTGAGCTGGTTTTCGTTCAGACCAACTCGTTGACGAAACAGGGGAGGGAGAGGGAAACGCTTGATCTGTAAAGCAGGTCGGACGAATTGATTCTCAGCGTGCCGATTCGCGAAGGACGGACATCTGTCGATTTTTTTCTATTGTCCTTCCGATGACGCGAGCTTGCGAGCTTTTTTGATATAGTGACTGATAATTGATTTATTTTTCGTTGTAAAAGGATTATATAGGTCTATTTATTTATAAGCTCAATAGAAAAAAAAATCATAGTCCGGAACGTAATTAATCCTTAGTCAGGCGTCCTCGTCCACTTGGAGGAAAATCATCGTTGAATGTGCGTGTATGTGATGTATACCCGTACGCTAAGCCAGTATAATTATATACATGCTCGGGATATCGTTTTATCGCGGTAAACACGTTAGCATGTTATATTTCCATTTAAAGTGGTCGCTTTCCCGGAATAAGCGGAAATATGCAGGAGGAGAGCATAAAAATATAATTCTTATCTGCATTTGGATTATCATTATATGGTTGTTGTTATTTTTTTAGAAAATATAATCAAAATCGATTGCGATTTACTTTACTTTTTATTGCGATATAGATAAACAATCTAAATTGGATCTGTAATCTACTGTTGAAGAAGCAGTGGATCATAATATCGTCGAAAATTTTATTATTTACATAAAGTACAATTTCTTTTACACGTCGCAAATGAGATCAATCATTCTCGATGGACTTCTTTATTTCCTCGTGCATGCACTTGATCATGTTGTGAGCGACGTCGCATATATCGTCCGCTCCTGTGTCGAACAAGAAATAATGAATTTAGTCCAATATTGACACTTTTACTTAACAAAAGAAAGTCGTTTTATCTACACTCTAGCGATTACAAGATAACAAGTGGAAAAAAATTTTTATTCTGTGCCTATAACGATAACGAGCTATTTTTATACATCGTAAGTTCAATTACTTCTACTTTTACCAGAAGACAAAAACAATCTTACTTTTCGATGTGCACGTTTCCACGATTCTCCGCTTGACCTCCACGTCGTCCGGATAATCCGATATCAATTTCATAACCGCATCCAATTCGAACGTTCCGTCGTTCTTCAACTGCAACACATTAAAAAATCTTAATCAACCTTTTTTTTTGCAAAAAAAGAAAAGCACCACTTACAATCCCATAAGCCTTGAGCAAACAAGCATCAACGCACTCTACCGTGCGGTTTGTTCGATCGGGATACCAAGTATCATTGATCATTCTAGAATCAATGGTCAATCCAAGCTCGTCGAAACATTTCTCCACCATCAGCTTGTCACTCTGGTTTGCCTACGAAAACATCCGCGTTAAGGCTCTATCTCTCTCGAAGCGATCAAAGCTACGTAAAAAGAGACTTACGTTAATCGCGGCGAATGTCGTAGCGAGGAGCAACGTCACGGCGAATACGGGCATGTCGATGATAACGCGCGTTATTTCGATCGATACTAGCCGGCCGTTTCAATTTATAGGATATGTCAACCGCGGAATTGTTCGCTTTCTAATAATATTAGAGGGAGGTGGGAGGAAGGGGAGGAGAGTGAGGGAAGTTATAATTTAGCGCTGGGGACGTTATACTTTTGCGAAACGTTAATTTTACAGCCTTCCAACTTTTTCATATTTCCGTATCCAGTGTTTTATTTATTTATTTATTTATATAAATAAAAACGTCCCAGGGTACAAATGTAATTGTTATTTATTTAGCACCAGCTTACGTCGTTTAAACAACATTTCGTACAAATATAAAAATTAATCGTCATGGCCTCCTCCCCCCGCAGGCACTTTGGCGTAATATCTCTTCCAATACATATAAATAAATCATAATCGCCAGATCCTCTTACATCACCGGCGGCGTGATGTTCAGGCACTCGAGTAGTTTTTGCGCCGTCTCGCACTCGTTCTTTTCCCCTGAAGAAAAATAAAGAAAACAAATAAGACACAATAAGAAAAAGGCAATAATCCATGCTCGATATACAACTCACTGATTTTGCTACACTCAACGATGCTTCCCCGTTGGATTTCAATATCTGCGCCCAGCTCCGTAGACATCATGTGCTCGAGCGCGCTGGTCTCGTTCACGGTACCGTTGGCATCGATCTGCAAACGCGAAACTCGATTTAGCCCTTCTCACCAAAATCCACGCTTATAATCATTCAAACTCACGATCCCATGGGTCTTGAGGATACAAGCGTGGGTGCATTTGGCCTTATCGAGTACCGGGGCGGTCGCGTTGCCGGCCAGCGCTTGCGCGTACTCCCCGTCCGTGAGCCCAGCGCTGCTGATGCACTTGACCAGCGACTCGGCGTAAGCGAGACTGCGCTCGTCCTTCGAATCCTGCGGAATGACACGGTATGCTGTCTTCTTTTTTTTTAATTCGTATATTGTGTGTACAGAGGGGACTTACGCCGATTACAGCAACGAGGCAGAGCAGGTAGGCGACGAAGAGACTGTATAGCAGCATTATTTTTCCTCCGAGATTTCCTAGTGGTTGAGAGCGGCTCTCTGATGCGACGGGCACTAAGGCCGGGCCGCTTTCAATTTATAGGACGGCCGCGGGAAATTGAGCCCACTTGGACGGCTTCTTTCAAGATCAGGAAGTGACGAGAGGAGAGCGCCGTGTCAGGTGGTGTTAAGCGTGAGCAGTTGGGCTGCTGTTTTGTCGAACGGAGATGTATAGAATGGCCAACCTTTGCTATTTATGTAGCGAATTGTAGGCAGATTTATGCGTGTTTTTGTTATAACCCTGGATCTGTTCGCTGTATTTAGAATAAATTTTGATATTTTTAATAAAATTATAATAAAATTTTTGTCTTTTAAATAGAAATAAAATAATGAGCATTCGACATTTACTTAATTCATATAGTCGAAAAACGAATAGAATGAAAAGAAACAAATATCTCCATATTAGCCGAAAGAAGAAAATAAAGGAAGAAATAAAAAATAAAAGACAAATAAAAAGAGAGAGAGAGAGAGAGAGATTGTTTTTAATTGTAGCGCTAAACACATTTAGAATTAAATTGCCCGCAATTGCCGCCAGGATGATGCTACCGTAAACCACATAATTATGAATTAAGGTGAAGGCAGAAAAAGCACCGAGCCGCACTATACATGCGTATACACCGAGAGAGAGATAACAACGAAACGATAAGATTTTAATCAACAAGAGAGATAGAAAAAAAACACGCGCAATTTAATATTACCGAATATCCAGTCCACTGTACAGCACGTGCAAAGCCTATAGACTACCGGCGTCGAAAAGAGCAGACGGCAACAGATTCGCCGAGTTAGCCGCGCAAAGGGAGAGAGAGAGGCAGCGAATAGTTAACAGAACTCTTAAACCATCTATTGCCGTAGAGCGAGTATAGGCCTCTGTCTCGTGACTCACATCCTGCGAGCACACCGAGATGTCAGAAAAAAAAAGACAGAGAGAGAAAAAAAATAAATAAAATCACTTACCGGTAGACCACATCCCTCCCCTCTTCCCTAATCCCCCGCCCCCCCGTGAGCTTACATAAGAGACGATAGTGTTTTTCGCAATCTTGCGAGTGTTATATACTACACACCTGCTCCGCACACGCAGCGCCGATAGCTATCGATCGCGAGAATTCAAACGCGAAAAAAATGGAACAATGGGAGGGAAAAAAAGGCGGAATTGTTCGTTTGGCCGATTTGAGGATCGAGATTAGTCGATTATGACGCGGGAGTATGAAGAGCTTGACTCGAATATTGATTTTTTGGATGATTTTTTGTCTGGAAAATTCAGGGTTTAGGATTTATTTTTTGAAGAATGAATAGTAGGGGAGGAGGGGTGATTAAGAATGGGTTATTTAATCGCAAGAGAGTGTCTGAGGGTAATTGCAATGATTGAGCATTTTCGTGCAATTTTGTTATCGAGTAATTGAGGTTTATTGAGGAGTCGCGTGAGCGTATATGCAATATGTTGGCAAACAAAGAATCGGCATGTAAACAAATCCGTGAGTGGCGTGAAAATTCAAATATTTATTTTAGGATTACTTTTTTGGGATCGGTAAATCATATTGAAAGTTCGTTAAACTGTTTATGAAAAATTTTGAAATTTGTTTGGAAGATAAGACAAGATTTAAATGGAAACCAATTGTATAATATCTTTTACTAAGAATTACTAGTTTTTTCAAATTTTTAACAACATTTCAAGCTTAATGAGGAAATAACATTAAAAAGTTTCCTACACATTGCAAAGTTAAATAAACATAATCGACAGAAAAGCCGTCGTTCCGTGAAACTACTGTACACACGTCAACAAAAAAATATCGTAGCAATCGCTTTATATTTTTTGTAATTTTTTTCAAATCTAAATTATTTTTCCATTGTGAAAAATAATTGCTCGAAATCGCTTATGTAAAAGTGCAACATCAGAATTTTAATAACGCAATTAACGCAATATTCAAACCACGCGTACATCCATCAAAAACGGATCTCGACAAGCACGCGCATCGCGAACAAAACAAGTCCCCCAAAAAACTATTCCACCAATGAAAATCCAAAGAAAGAAAAAAAGGAAATTACAACCGTCAAACCGACTGTTAAGAGCCTCTTCCCCCTATGATCCTCCCGAAAAAAGGAACAATAAAAAATGAAAAAAATAAAAAAATCGGCAACAAACACAGCGCTAGTTTCACGGCCGAGCTGCTCGCGTCCTTAATCACCGGCGGCGATCGTTAGTCTCGCCTACTGCTCGGTGTTTGGGGCGCAGCTCTTACACACACACACATAGGTGTCCGGCGGTTAATTATCCGTGAGCGTACGCAGAGCAGCAAGGAAAAAGCGTTTATTCTCGGGTATAAAAGGAACTGCCCATCCTGCGGAGTGTATTATTCGCTCATCGAGCCCTGCCGATTTCAAAGCATATCAACACTTCTCGTATTCGAGTTAGACACTTCGTCAACATGAAATCCTTCGCTCTCGTTCTTCTCGTTGCTGCTTTCGCTGCCGGCGCTATCGCCCAGGTAAGTTGTTTTATTTATTCTTCGCTGGTTATTTTGTTGGATAATTTGTGGATTTTGTTTAAATGGAATGTTCTATTTTATTATATTTAGTCTATCACCGATGAACAGAAAGCTAAGCTCAAGGAGTACAAGGAAAACTGCATCCGCGACACTGGTGTAGATGAAGGTAGTTGAAATAATTTTTATTTTTTAACGATCCTACATCTATTTGGTACGAATTGAATCAATGATTATTTTTTTAATTCTCAGCAACCGTTGAAAATATAAAGAAGGGCGGCGATGTGCAGTTCGACGAGAAGCTCAACTGCTTCGCGGCTTGCATGCTGAAGAAACTCGCAATCGTGAGTGATTTTTTCTTATTTTATTTTTCGAGCAAATAAATTGAGCACTAAATAAAAAAAAAATGTTCTCCATTTTACAGATGAAGGCTGACGGCAGCATCGACGAGGAAGTCGCCCGTTCCAAGGTACCATCGACTGTTCCGAAAGACAAAGTTGACGAGGTTATTAACACTTGTAAAACTCAAGGTAGGATTTTTTAAAATTTTTCAATAATTTTCCAAAAACTTTTCCAACGCTCCCATTATTTTGATCTTCCAGTTGGCAACAACGCCTGCGAAACCGGAGGAAAGGTCTTGGGCTGTTTGCTGAAGACCCAAGCAATTTCCATCATGAACTAATCAACGACAACCTCTCTCGGTTCTCGTTAATTTTGTTCACTCACACCCTACCGAGCGACTTTCTTTCTGCATCAACAACATTAACTGGAATTATACTATCATGATCAATTTTTATTCTATCGATTTTTTTCAATAAACTCTTATCGTATACAAAAAACAAACTCGTTTCTTATTTACATTAAACCAAACAACACACCGCATTATTACGACTAATTTATTTAAAAATTCTAATCGTCCACAACTATCCGGCCTTCCGAGCAAGCGATTAAAAAGTCGTAAGACCATGAAAATTTAGAGCATCTGAAATCGAGCCGACGTGGATTACCGATAACTCCTTGGGTATAAGATAAAACGCTCGATATCGAGAGGTCAGAGTTCAAGCGGATCGTCCGGACATCTAAGCGAACAGACGCTGCGCTCTCGTGTCGGCTGAGAAAAAGAGAGAGAGAAAGATATCTGGCTGTTCACCATGAACGCGTTCATCGTCTCCCTCTGTATCAGCATACTCTTGGTTAATTTACTGATTCAGTTGGGCCTCGTTCTCTACATAACGACATTTTCATTATTGCCATAGTGTAGTTTAGACATAGTTGTTTTTTTTCAAATTTACTTCAGTCGCATACACGTACATGGGTTACTTCGTACATACATCATCATTTACAGTTTTGTTGTTAAGTGTAATAAAACAGTGATTTTTGTATTCGACATAATTAATACAGGCCGTCGCACGTGGCGAGCTTTTCGTTAAGGACGAGTACCGATTGAGAAAGTACGTCGAGGATTGTCTGGCCGAGACTGGGCTCAACATTAGTATCTTAGGTAACGATTTGATTATTGCTTTATTTTGGACGACAGTACGTCGATTACAAAGGAGATTATGAGGGTGACGTAACGCTGTTAATTTTAGGAATCACGAAAATCGACGAGCTGCGCCAAGAGTCGTTTCGGTCACTTGAAAATTTGGTCGAGGAGGCGAGAAATTGCTTCGCCGCTTGCGTTTTTCAATTGGCAGGCGTCGTAAGTTTGGATTTTTTGGTGTTAAATCTGAATTATCAAAACGTTTTTGTCTACAGATTTTAAGCTTAATTATACACATCGAGACAGTTGTACAAACGCGCGGCATTACAAAAGTTATACAAAAATACCCACTTTTTCTTTTCTTTAAAATTCTTAAGCTCATTAACACCACAATTCAATGATTTGGAATAACCAATTTCTTGAATAAACTCTCCGAGAAATTTTATGCATGTCCCAACAGATAACGTTGAACTCGACTTTGGCGGATCACCTGCCCTCGCCGAGTATCAACAAAACCTTCTCCTCCAGCTTCGAAGATGCAATAAACGCATGCCGAGGTATACATATCGTAATGCTCGATCTATAAACTCAAAAAATAACACACCCTGTATTTCCATATTACCGCATTTCAGCTGAGAAGAAAATCTGCAAACTCGGTGGCTGCCTCTACTCGGTCTACTTTTAAATGTCATTTCTCGAATTAATAATTCAATAAAAAACCTAAGGTATACACGTTATTACCAAAACACTATTCTTTCTAATCCTAATTTTGATCTATATCTCCGCTATCCTCTCATCTGTATATATCAACCGACATTGAATATCCAAGGTCAATAGAATATTTATCATTTATCTTATTATTTTTTTTTTATTTTATTCGTACCGATAATCCAATAACCGTATACCTGTCATTAACATCAAAAACCATCTTTATGTCATTTGGCTCACGAAAAAAAAAAGAAAAAATAACGCTGCGCAATTGGACTGACCAAGAAGCTAAGAACTGATAACGAGAATCCGAAAGCCGACAGTTATAACACTTGCCACTGTTGCTTCGCACATACTACGACGACGATGTCGTACTTTATCGCCTTCGCTCTCCTTTGCATTACTGCGGCTTCCGTTCAGGTATTATAGCTTTTTAAACGTCGGTTGAATTTTAGGAAATTAAAATTACTTTTTTTTCTCTTGTCCTTTATTATCTATAGAGTTCAAAACCCCGTGGTGTCAGTGACGAGTACAAGAGGAACGTACAACTATGTCTCGCCGAGGCGGAGCTCAAGCTTGAAGATTTGGGTAAGTTTGGGTGTTTCGAGATAGCAGATTGAGTGTAGTGAATAGATAATTTTGTTAAATTCGTATTCGTAGGAATTAGCAGCATCGACGAACTAAACCAGGGAGATCTCGCTTGGATTCACTACGTGCCGGCTAAGAAGAAGTTTTGCTTCATGGCCTGCTGGTTCAAGCAAAATGATATAGTAAGAAAACTAGCTAATTTGGAGTTTATTTGGTTTAATGGTGAACCTACTTTGTGATCCTTTTTTGTTTGAATAGATCGACGAAAATGGAACGATCAATTCGGATAATCTACCCGAGCCTTTGCCGGGTAAAACGTTTCCCGTTAGCTTCGAAGAGTCGATAAAGGAGTGCAAAGGTGAATATAGCTTGTAACGTACGATCTGTTTTGATTTCAATAAGGATATGACACATTTGATTTTTCTTTCATTTGCAGCTAAGCAGACATACTGCGACGTCGGACGTTGTCTTTATGAGATATACTACACATGAGTTATGACTTATTTAAGGCATGTACCAGAGACAATGTTATTGTTTCAAAATTAAATAAACTCACACGAGGAACATAAAAATACATATTAAGTTTATATTTTGTATTCTGTGAAGTGATAATACATATTGATAAATTATTGAGCTGTAGCTTTTTTAATTGTTCAAACTTCTCTAAACGAACTCGGTACTGCGCGAGTTCATTGTATATATTACTTTGTTCATTGATTACGAAAGACTAATCTTGAAAAAGTAGTAGAAAACAGTAATAATTAGGACGAATATTTACAAATTAGATTATACTTTTTTCCACAACGCTAGAAAAGCGCATTTTACACGAGGAATATACTTCTATTTTTGTAGAAAAATTTCATTCTAATCATTTTCGTGGGTGTATTACATTTACATTATTGTAACAATTCGATAACATAAACATTATAATTGTTTTTTTTTCATCATCTGAAATAATTGAGTATCAATTAGTGATTATTTAAGTAAAAAAATTTGGTAATCTAAGTAACAAAATAAAGAATTATTATATATAGTTCCATCAAACTAACAAATATGATGTGTGTAACGCATGAAAAAATAAACAGTTTTAAGCAAAAATTTCCTGCGATTTACAACATCGCAATTTTACAGGTACTTTGAAAGCAGTCGTTCTCGCACTTCAGCGTCCTCCGGATATTCCTTGCCTTTTTCGTCGTTCGGTTCGTAATGGGTCCCTTTAAATTGACTGAAATATCGGCCGGTCTCGAAGTGATTTATCCATCCAGGTTGAGCCGCCATTACTAAGTTTTCTAAAAGGAATGGTAATATAAGAAAAAAAGTTCTTACGTATTTTATGTATATTTTATTTGAAAATTACCTTGTGCGGCATATCGAGAAGATCCATCGTCGGCAAATACATTATAGAAGGGCTGCTTAGGACCACCGTGTAATTCTTCTACACCCATCTCAATCATCCATTCGATCGAGGCTTCACACCGCAAATCCCAACCAGTTATTACACATTGATAATCTAATCTGTCGTGTTTCATTATCATTCCTATCGCGTACTTTACTTCAGGCGTTCGTTTCTTCGGTTCTGCTGCTTCCTGTTGAATTTTAATAAAATTTGTTTTTGATTAATAATAATAATATTCAACGATTTATTTAAAATAAAATTTTCCACTTACTTCTGTATCTTTCGTGTGTTTTTCGTAATCTTGAAGCATTTGAAGTATTTGATGTGCTGCTCCTCTGCCTCCTACAGGCCCAAACTCTGGATCCTACATTAAACAAGAATTATTTAATTTTATTTTCAACGACTTCATTTACAATTGATGAATTTAGTAATATTGTTACCTTTATAATATTATTACAAATATTAACTAATTTAGTTAAATCCATTTGATACAACATGTAAAATCGAGCCAAACTCAAAATTGTTATTGTATCAAGAGGTCGGACCATGTGTTGCAATTCAAGGGCTGAACGAAGTCGAGCCGATCTGCCATTTAAGTGGGTGCGCTGTCGTCCTGCGACTTCTAAATTATTTGCCATCCGGTCCACGACCTAAGATAAAACAATCGATTTAAACATAGTTCATGAGAATCGTTATAAGACAATGATAATCGCAGTACCTCTATGGCAGTGGCTGCTTTGACTACGTTATATCGTTTTACTGGACACTTCGAGACTTGATACCCGCTTATTCGGGGACAACTTTTTGTCGTTAAGAACTGACCTCCATTAAATACGTCAATATAAAAGTTTTCGACTTCGTCTTCATCGTCGGAAGGGGATGCACTGTGAAAAAGATTAGATTTTCATTATTTTTTAAAGCCGTAAGAAGTTTAAAAAGATTGTAAAATGTTTAGGAAACTTACTATCTTGCTTTCCATCGCAGTAGAAAGTGAGCTGGAAAACTAACTGGTTCGCACTTGACACCCACTCGTCGGCATATACTTTCGAAAACAATCGCAAGTGTTATAGGAATACCGTGTTTGAGTTCAAGAACCTGAGTACAATTAGAAATTAAAGTTATTGTTATCAAGCATCAACAATGGAAATAATAATCTAACTTACTCTATCTATAAATGAATTTTCAGAAGAATAATACATTTCACTGTTTCCGTGAAAGCCTAATTTGTTAAACATTACTTCACACAATGCAGCAATCACTTGTTGTGTTTCAGTAACAGACCACTGATTGTCATCAATGTTAGTGGTCTTCCAATGTTCCAAAGTTTTTGGAGATGTTTGAAAAAGGGAATGCGAAGGATATCTTTCTTTCAAATAATCCTTAGCTTGATCCACAATGTTGTCAAGCATTTTACACACATTACTGTATGTCACTCGTCTCTCTGGCTGACTCCACTGTGCCACAAGAGTAGCTCCCATTTCCAACAGTTGCTTTTCTGGAGGCAGTTCAGTAAACTTTTGCCATTCGTCAGTCAAATAACTTTGTTTCATATATCCAATGACTTTATGAGCATAATATTTGTATGTCAAATTGCACTGCCTACAAACAAATATAAATCTTACAGATTTAAGAAAAAGAACAAAGAATCTAAGGAATAGCAAGTATCAACTCTTACATAGAAGGTTGTTCAATTAAGTGTATCAGTTCGTCAACAAGAAAATGATAAGCCATAGGATGTGCTCCTTCCTCAGGACGGAAAAGTGGATCATAATCCTTAAACTCTGAATGCGACAGCTCGGGCTTTTTGTAATACTTTGCAGACATAACAGCCAGCTGATGCATCAGCGCCTGTCTGCTGCTCCAGCTGGCCTGGACCTCCTGCAGCCAGTCCTCCACCCTGTTTTGCTTCTCATATTCGGCGTAGACCTCCTTGAGGTGAGGCCACCTGGTAATCAAGCATGAAATAGCCAAGTGAACAAAAAAAGTTACAACTCACACTTGGGCTTATTTTCTTTTAACACAAGTGCGACTAGCAGACACATGCCTATACAATGTATATAAGCAGATAAGGCAGTTTTTTCCAATAGCAACACACTGGCACATAGACACAACGCTAGCACCACTCGAGAGAGCGGCGCGTATGCGTACGTGTCTGTGTGTACCCGCAGCAGAGAGAGGGGAGGGACGTCGTTTTTTTTATATTCCGAGACATGTCGCAAGCTAATCTCGCTCTAGTGCAACAGCCTCGTAGACAATATGGGCAAATCTTACCTCTGGAAAAACTTGGTCCTCCAGATCCTGTTGCTGGAGAATACGATGCGCTGCAGTCGTCTGCAGGCGAGGCCGAAGTTCAAGACGTCGGCGATGCCGAGCTGAGCGTCCTCGAGAATCAGCTCGGTTATCTCGTTGGGCAGCCGAGTCACGAGCAGATCCTCGGCCATTACGCGGATATCGCTTTCCCGACTTTTTCACACTCACTCGCGATACCGTAAAACACCACCGAGCTGATATCCGCACTACCGCGCAATTGTCATCCTCTTCGTTGTGTGTCTGTATATCAGCTGCGCCTGGGGGGCCTCCTCGCGCGCGCGTCACACTACGAAGGATGAGCTAGCTCTCTCTCTCTTTCTCTTTCTCGAGAACTGCAGCAGTCACACGCTGCTACCACGACATTTAGCTTTGTTTTGGTAATCTGACGCGCGGACTGATCGATAATGCGGATGCCTTGATTATTGGCCGAGGCAGCCCAGTGATTTTGTTATTCGCCTAGTTTGAGAAATTAACGCTTGGCGGACAGTAATGGCTGTTTTAGCTAAATAGAAGAGGCAATTTTTGAAATGGTTTTTTATTTGTTTATTGAACAAGCGGCTTATTTTTTTTTATTTGAGAATTTGAAAAAAGGAATTTTTTTTGTAGGTTATTTTAGAATTTAAGAATAGGTCAATTTTTGGTCGTTTGTGGTTGATTTGAAAATTTGCGAGATTAAGGAGTCAAGGATTGAGAATACGTGGTCTGGTTATGATGAGCAGTCGGGAATTTATATTAAGGCAATTTACCTGCTAAGAAAACGTATTTTCTTTTAGATTACACTAGAGAAAACTAATATTAAAATGTCGTCATGCTCAATTATACATCTGTAAATAAGCATAATATTGTTTCTTTGTTGTTTCGTGTTCAATTTCAATATAATACACGGTCAAATTGATATTTACAAAAATAATTAATTTAAAAAACTTTAGACCGCTGCAAGTACTTGTTTTGAAAAAAAAAGAAGTGTCGCTTGATCAAAAGATTGGTATTTGTGAAAGGAAAAAGATAGAATTATAAGGGGTAAAGTGTCATATGATCAAAACAGACATGACACATGACATGTTGCTCGAGCTATATAGTCACTAGTATATAAAGCGGCTAGGACTGGAGGATAATTTAGTGCCAAGTGGAAGCTTTGGCAGGTCAAGCGCGTAGACTTTGAACCATGAAAAATTTCGCGCTCCTCCTGATCGTCTGCGTCGTTGCAGTTTCTGCAGTAAGACAATACGTTTAACAATCATTTGTTTATTTTGTAATAGCTAAATTTTTGCGATAAATTCTTGTTTATTAATAATCGTTACCCTCAATTAACGTCATTATTCGTTTAAACCATTCTGTTTCTCATAAACCATCGTATTTTATGAAAAACACTCTTTACAGAATCCACTGCCGATCAAGAACCCGTCAATAAAAATCACCCTGAAACAATGCCTCAGCGAGTACAACATCGACAAAGGTAATTCGCTATAGCCATTTCATCTAAAAAACCAAAAATTATGATTAAAAAACGCACAAAGACTAGTAACATCTTATCCCAACTCCCCACCCGCTCATAAAAAAAACACCAATAAAAATGAATAAAATTTCGTGAATTTCATCAACTGCCGCATCAGCTGTCCTTGAACCAGATAGCAGGGACGACGATCCACACGACAGTCTAAGCGACGAGCAAAAGGGATGCGTCACTGCCTGCGTATACCGTGCTTTTAATTGGGTAAGTACTTGAGGGGAGGGGAATACAACCGGCGACACGTTCGCACCTCCTCTGATTGTCACTCTTTGCGCGAATTGAAAATAACTGCGGGACAATCAAAGCCTATATCTTTTCGCTGCCCTGCGATCAAAGGTAATTTCATCAATCTTGGCCGAGTTATAAGCTTAAGTTGTTTGAAGAACGCTTTGTTATTCGATTTGTTTTTTTTTCTTTTTTATTATTAGTGACGTTAGGTGGTTTTTATAGTTTTTTTTTTGTAGCCACCAAACCGAGGCGTCTCGATTTAGTGGCTACAGGATTGAACCGGATACTATTTAGGTAATAAGGACGATGTAGCCTTTTTTTTATCATGCGTTTGACTTTGACGGCAACGGCGACCGATGAAATTTTGCGAACTCAATACGCGCCTAAAAGCTGTTGATAAATCGAAGAATCATATTAACGCTTTATTTGAAAAAAATGCAGATGAAACCCGATGGTACCATCGACATCGACCTTCTCACCGAAGGCGACACACCCGAGGAGGTATCAGCCGAGAAAAAGAGATACACGAAAATGATCGACGATTGTCGCAAGGAAGGTTCGTAATTAATTCAAATTCCAATAGCTTTGCCAAAAGCTCACTTGAATCAAACAAAAAAAACTCTTTTCCTTCTTACAGTTGGCAAAAACGACTGCAAATTTTTCCGCTGCCTCGACACGAAGGATTTATAAATTATCCGTTATAATCATAAAATCTGTTTATAAGAGAAATCAGGTCAGGAAGAAGCTTAATAAAGATGATTTTTTAAATCATACGAAATCTTTTACAAAAACAAAAAAAAATCACATTATCCATTGTACCCCATCAAACGCTTGCTCGTCCCACATCTCCAGAACCCTATTACCAAGAGCGATCTGCGACCTTCCTAAAGTAACCCACAAGCCCGTGCAAACTTCAAACGCCCTAGGGAAGGAAGGGACGCGCGGGGGAGGGGGAAGGGGTCCGCAAGCTCGGTCATGTATACGCAAAGAGAAGAGGGGAATGGCGCAGAATCAGCGGCTGCTCCAGTTTTCGAAGCTCGGACTGGTTGCTGCTGCAGCTGCAGCAGCCTCAGTGTGCCTCCGGCTGCATGCGCGAGAACGACATTCGTCGCACTATGTCGGCTGCCCGAGCGAAAATCCTCGCCTCTGGTCTACTCATCCTCCTCGCAACGACTTACGCGCTGGTACGTGTCCAATTACGAATTGCGCGCTTTTTCTCTCTATAGCTATGCAGCCTAGTTGAGCAGCTGAATGCGAGAGCTTACAATTCGGTTGTTATCGTGTGTGTTATAGATAAGAGGGGGGGGATCGGTATACGCTAACTCGATTATATTTTTCTTTTTGTCGCCGTCTAAGGCTATACACAGGGGATTATATTGCTTTGCAGGAGAATGAGCAGAACAACGGCGGCGGCAGCGACAACGGCGACGAGGACATGATAACCTGTCTCATTGAAAACGGACTCGATCCAGGTACTTATGTTGATGTAAGTGCACTTTGCTGGGGCTGCTCGGCTCTCTAAGGACAACGTGTGCACTAAAGAATCGTATTTTTTCTTGTTTATCCCGCCGCCATCTAGGTATTTACAATCACAGAAAACTAGACAGTAAGCTTCCCACCGAAGATCAAAAGAACTGCTACTTGGCTTGTATGTTTAAAAAAATCGGATATGTACGTATTTGTTTACGCATTATGTGACGATTCAAATTGAGAGAAAAAATTCGTTTTGACTATATTATATATTAACTTCTTTTTTTGTTTTTAATGTCATGTACTACGGAGTAATCTGTGATTGTTATTAAGACGGATTATTGTTTATTTTTGTTTATTGAATGATGAAACATTGATAAGTTGTGCTTGGGCCGAAGACAAACGAGTAACTTTAATTGCATTTCAGATGAAAAAGGACGGGACGTTTAACATGGACACCATATTGTCAAGTACCGGTTACGGTTCGGAAAAGAGAGAAGAGGGCAGACGAAAATTGGATGGAATCGTTAATATATGCAAGCTTCAAGGTGAGCCAACAATCGGAAATCGACCTCGAATCAATTAAATCAACCTAATTGTTATTAACATTTATTTCTAGCCGGAAGCGACATTTGCAAGCTCGCTCGCTGCTACCAAGATCTTAGGAAGTCTCCTAAGTAAAGATCTACCGAGAGCCTGAGAAATTATTCGATTTTCTTATTAATTTATGTACACCTCGAGTAACAAAAAATACTACTTCACTGCCACTGTTTGACTAAAATTTTAATTTATATGCATTATTACGTTAATAAATAGATTACCAAGTACATACTGGAAAAAGCAAAATTTCAAATTTTTTTAATATACTTGACTTTTTTTATTATTGAGCACAATGGATTATTTTAAATTTTCATGCTGTGGCTTCACTTGCAAATGTGCACCTGTTAGGTACCAGAAGGCTATTATGTTCCGAAGATCATTAAAATTCGTGTATAAATGTCAAATATTAAAATGTCATTCTTCCATCGATTCATTAGTTTTGAATGATGATTCACATTATTAACACATCTATATTTGTCTTTTAATACTTGTTTTTTAAAGTACAAACTCCTACTGTATGTTCTTAAATGCGTAATTCTTGTAAAAGAATATTCTAATAGTATTTAAATCATAAATCAAGATAAAAGGTTTGTAAAATAAGTTTACCACTTTAATTTCATGAATAGTTAGATTTTACATTTCAATTCGATCCATATGTTATTAGTGTTTTTTTAAGTAGATAGTCTGAATATTAAAAATTACACTGAGAAAAAAATATAGTCAAGTCAACTAAAACTGTACTGTTAAATATCAGCAACCGAACTTACTGTTGGTTTAACAGTACAGCTTTGTTGGCTT
>JAPYYQ010002467.1:0-26109 GCA_030522585.1 Anagyrus pseudococci
TACTTATTTAATAGAGCACTGACTATAACGATATGGTGGGATTCTGGCCATTCCTATTCGCCTGACCATTTTTCACCATCAAATTTCCTACAGGGTAGTGCAAGGATAATTTTGTGCATTTGGAGCGAATATTCTTATTCTTATCGTTTATTGATTTTGTTGTTGCTAAAACTAATAAAATTTGTTATTACTTAAAATATCAATTTTTCTATAAATTGACTATTTCTAGTTTGAAACGTGCGCTACGTGCGTTAAATTTTATTGGAAAATGGCATCAGCTTTTATATAGCGACTTTACTTTGTACTGCTTGATACACATTCGTACATACGTTGAATCATCCGCGTATGTAAGATGTACTTTCTAAAAACGCGGCTCATACGTTCCTGATACGTCAAAACATATTTCAACACTACTATCTTAACAAAACTCATCTAACACAAACATCTTCCGACTTCTTAGCTGTTCTACGCTACTTAAGTATATTTTGTGTAATATTGCCGTAATTTTCTAACGTCGCTATTAAAGATTCTGTTAATTATAAATGTTTTTTTTTTCAATCCAATCTTATAAAACATTTGAATACATTTTGATTAATTAAAAATGTATAATTGCTATATACATTAATAATACAATTTCGACTTGATAAATTTTCGTTAAAAAAATTTGAATTTCTCAAAGTTAATTTATGCAAATAATATTATAATACATTCGTTCCGAACCAAGAACCAACAATATTCAAGCCTTAAAACCTCCTACCAGAAATAATTTTATTCCCTTTAAACTGTACTTTCTTAATTAACAATTGTTTAAAAAGTGCTATCAAATAGCAAACCATAAAATTTCATATTTACAACCGTATACAATAGCAGTCAAACATTACGATCTATAAAATCCGGCACTTCCTCAAAACCGTCCACTAAACTAAAATCTCATCAAGCTTCGGCCTAAACAAAAATCTAATTATCAGTCGTTTCTAAACGCACACAATCGGCATCGAATGCTCGTAAAACAATTCCATTAAAAAAGAAAAAGATCAATCAAGCTCTACAATCTCGTATAAAGCCTCGACACATCCAAATGATTTCCCAAACACACAAGTCGAGTGGTAGGAGGAGGCGCGTACGTACACACATACACCCGCAGCGAGCGCGTCCGCCGAGTGAGCAAACGCGGGGGGAAGTGAAGGGCGAGGAGAGAGGAGAGGAAGCGATAAGCCAGAGGCATCGTTCCGTCTCTCTCGGCGTACTTAGGCCTTGCTGCCGCTTCATGACTCGTGACGTAACGCGCGTAATTGTCGGCAGTACGTCCACCCGGGACATATACGGGATAGGAGCTGCCGAGGAGAGGCACACTCTCTCTCTCTGTCTCTCTTGCCGCGGCGCGAGAGAGCCGCAGCGTGTTTTAACGGACCGGCAGTGTACCCACACTGTATGTAAGCTATACACACGCGCGCGCCCGCCCGCCGCCTTGTACACGTTACACACGTATACGCGCACACATGTGCGAGGGCTCTCGTTCAAAGTATACCTCTTTTTACGTCCCGGAGCCCAGGGGGAATCCGGCCACGTTGATCGGAGCACGAGGATCGCGTTAGAGGATCGTCGGATTTGACTTTCGGCTCTCTCGTGGGAGTATTGAACTCCTAGGAATTGCAGGTGTTTAGAAGGTGATTAGAGAAGTTTTAGAATTTTAGGATCGTTTCGCGGGGGAGATTAAGCGGGAAAACGGAGGAGCGATGCGGTTTTATTTGCGAGGCTGGCGGTCTGAGCGGTTTCGCCGGCTGCAAATTTTACTACTTCGCTCTAGTCGGTCTTTCCTAATCTTGGGATTAACTACTGAAAGCTGTTGTATTCCTGGCCGCGCGCAATTTTTTTTTAGTGACGAGCAATAAAACTAGTGTAGTACAACGAAAAAGAAAAACGTACCACTTATTCTCCGGATAGCAACCAGAATCGTCCAGCATCCCTAGAGAGTCTTTTTATCGATAGCCCCTTGCATTTGTTTTCTACGACCTCCTTAGCGACATGAGCTGCGTCTCCGCAGACGCACTTGGATGCGCTCTTGAGATCGAGCCTCCGGCGCTGCTGCTGCTTCTGGCTGCGTCGCCTCTAGCTCCGGCGCATCGATAACAGCATCAATTCCGATCTGCCTGTTTCGCGTAAGAAATTAAGGAGATCGCAATCCCACGCTATCTCGAGCCTATACTCTCCGACGCTTATCTCTTACCCTAAGTACGCCTCTAAACAAATGGTGTGGCTTGTCGAGGCTCAAAACTGGACTCGCAAGAGTCATCGACGCAAATCATGCGGGGGGAAGAGGCGTAAGAAAAAAACATTCAAAGACCATCTTGCTAATTCTGAGCGCCTGGTGAAATCGTAATGATCCGCAGATGAGTCGCGCAGTCCGGAGCGCGCAAAAGCACACTTGCGTTCCACATCAATTTATTGCACTGTTTCGAAATTTTACGCACACCTCGTTTTTAAGGGGAGGAGCTGGATGTGATCGTGTGCTATGAGGTTGAAGGTCAGTACAGTTGCGATTTTCTATTACCTGTGAACATTTTGAGGATGTTAAGGTTATGATAATTTAAATTTTTAGATAACGGTAATAAAATATAGACACACAAAATTACGTACTTTAACGTTTAGCAGGGAAAGCTAAGACGCAACAATGCCAAGTCTACCGCCCCCGAGAAGCCGGCAACCCGCATTACCGGCACAGCTGTTCTAGGCGGCAACTGCACGCGCATGGCCTGACCTGACACTTTGTCAAGCATTGCCGCTGCTTCAGTTTTCGCTCACTGTTGCTTTCGACCCTTGAAAAAAGTCATTACGGATTTTTCTGCACGTCACAGGCTGGGGTATGAGAGTTGTTAATGTTTTATTGTACGTTGTAAAAAGTAGATGTAAAAGTGGAATTACCAACTGATTTCGTGTCTTTACTTTGCAGAGGTTATGTTGAGATCTTCATTCAGTAGGGAAATATTGAAACACTGAAGTTTATTAAGTAAGTAGATTAAAATATCACTTACCAAATGCTAGATGAATTCTTTATCTGCCATAAACAATTTTCTTTGTAACGTTTTATCACTTATTGAAATAATACTCAATTTTGACAATACTATTGCTTTAGACTAACATGAATTATTAACTGTTTTAGGATTTAACAGACACATAAAAAATGGCAGAATCAGAGAACCAAACGCTTTCCATTGTGCAAAGAATATTTAGTAATTGGACAGGCTTGCGAATGGCAATTGAACATGGAATGGGCACAAATGACCAAGCTCAAAGTTTTTGCGAGTATGTTACAGAGTTGTTGACAATGAATGAACAGCTGCATCACTCTGACGTTGCTGTTGAATTGGAAGATTATATGGACGCACAGTTTGATACCCAACTTGAAGATGACAGTGAAAAGCAAGTGGCTGAAGAAATTGTCAAATTTCATCGTTTGATTGTTAAAAAAGATCTGGAATCTTTACAAGCTGAGTTGGCTAAACTGCCAAATCTGCAACCTTGGATTGTAAATTCAACTTCCAAGTCGCTACATCCTGTTAACAAAAATGATAGTGGCAGTGACGGTGATGATATGGACGATGGGGTCAGTAATGATAATAGTAATAAACAAACATCTAGTGGTCAAATGGACGTTGATGAAGATGGGTGGGCCGTTGTAAGAAGAAAAAGATAATAAATTACATTTTATTTTACTTATTTAATGTCAATAATTATTATTGATTTGAAATACGTTGTAGCATTTATTATTAATCTAAATTCACTTCATAAATATCTATTGTAAATTTTTTGCAATAGGAAAAGACTGAATTGAATATTTTATTAAGACCAATGAATGTCTTATCTTTAATTTACAATTTTATAACAGGAAATGTAAATTTATAACAAAATTTAATTAAGTGTAAATAAAATGTAATTTTTTTGTTTTTTAAATTCAGTTTACAATGTAAATATTGTGGTTAATCAGTGGTTAGCCATGTAGCATCCATCACCTTAATTCATAAAAAATCGAAAAATTGTATCAATATTTATAATCAATATTGTAAAAACATAAACAGTCTATAATTCCTCACAAAACAGTCAAAATCCTTTACCCCACAATCCCACGCCAAGAAGCACGTGTATTCTAATTCTCAATATACAGCGCATGCGCGGGAAACCAGCGCGCGCGCGTACAGCGCTGCCACGGCAACTCAGCGGAGAACTGAAGACGTTCATTTGCATCGAAAACCGTATGCGGAGCCCGCGCATCCATTAGGCGAGCAGGTGCATCGAGGAGGTCGCCAGCCAGCTCCGGCGCTGTCGTGCGCTTCTGGTAAGTGGAGCCACTGCGTTGGCGACTTGCGTCGCCGGCCATCGCCAGGCTCGGCCAGCAGTGCGCGCCCGGTTTACCCCCTGAGTGCCATCTCTCCTCGCCTCATGCTCGCCGAATACGGCTGCGTTGAATTTTGAATTCTCCGGCGATTGCGAGATGCCAGATCGGGGACCGCGGCTCCACGAGTCCTTTCTCAAGAGCCCTGGGTTGCGGTCTAACAGGCGTCCGGCCGCAGCCCTTACCGACTTGCCAACTCCTCCAGCCTCCTGCGTTCCTGGTACGACCGGGAAAAATTTTGAGTTCTCGACGTCCCCAAACTATAAAAGATAGCATTTTCTGGGACTCCCCTGTCCTCGAGAGTGAGCTGAGCATCCTCTTGCTGTAACCTTCTGTGACCTTCTGTTCTCTTGGTAGATTAGAGCAGAATTTTGAATTTTGACGACTGCAGCGTTACTTTCCGGGACGCTTGTGGCTCGGCCGCTGCTCAGGCTCAGGTGCAATAGTGCTGCGGCTGCTCTAAGGTGAGGGGTTGCCGTCATACAGGCGCATAGGTAACGCGCGCGCGTTCCTACTGCTAGACGCGCCACGACCTTCTTCGCGCCTCATGCTTGCCTAATGCGCCCGGATCCAGTTTAGAATGCACGTGGTCGGCCTCCGGTTAAATTGCTCGCTGATACTGAGAAACAAGTGCCCCCGATATATGGCGGGATACCAAATAATTTTGCCAATGTCTTGTCCTGTGCAAAGATGACTTTCCATCGAGCATTTTTATATTAACTTTTGTTTTGTTTAAACATTTCTTGTTACATGTAACAAGGGGCTTTAATTATTGGAAATTGATTAAAGTGTAATCGAATCATATCTGCATTTAAAATATTATCTTGTATAAAGTTTGCATTCAAAACCAAAAGTCAATGTAACTCGATATCCTTTTTGCCTTTCTACGAACTGAAATTTCGTTAGCTCATTTATTTTTGTTCAATTAACTTTTAAATATCAGTAACTTTTTAGCACAAAAATCAAATGACAGACAAGAGCCTGATTATAACAAGTATATTTGTTTCCCGATGTGTGCTGCGTAGCCCCCGCGAAGCGGCACTCGCCGATTGGTCGACGTGAAGCCACCACCACGCCAAGCGCACACATTCACACGGATATATAGCTTCTCCCTCTCCCTCGTTCGCCGGCCGATTAAGCGGCAATCGAATATTAATAAAAGAGAAAAAAAAGGTCGGGGAACAAAGCAATGGCGTTAAGCTCCTCGCTGAAGCTGTTCGCCTGGTGGGGAACCCGCGAGTCACGGAGCTCGCGAGTATCGACGTTCCTTCGGCGCCGAACACCTGCGCGACGTCTTCGGACGGCAGCAGATAGGTAGGGGACGCCGGCCGGGGATCAGCAGCCCGGCCGCCGCCGCCGTCGTCGTCGTGGCCGCTTTCTCTTCGTGCAGAGCACAGCCCCGCGCACTGCTATGGTCGGCATGCAATAGGCCGCCGCGGCGAGCCAGAGCGAGTCGTTGACACGCGCCGGAAGACTCCTCACCTGCCCATCAAAAGACGCAGAGTCGTCCACGCTGGCTAACGCGTTATCGGGAGCGCAGGAGCGATCAGGAGCCTGCATGCCTCGTTCACCACCTCTCGCACACGCCAGCTGCGTCGATACGCTCGGCCGACTGCTCTGCAGCTCGCTGTCGGTAATTCGACGTTGCTTTAGTTCTTTTTTTGAATTTTTATTCGGATAAAGATGTGCTTGAGGATTTATTTATTGGATAATTGATGATGCGTAATCAAGTACATTGATTTGGAGTCGTTTAGGTATTCAATGTTACTTACTTCAGTTGTAATTGATATCAACAATTTTGATAAACGACTAGTTTTAAAACCGGTTTCAGCAAAAAAGTTGTTATTTCAAAGGTAATAATGTAAGAATTAGATAACATAATAAAAATGAATGTTTAAAGTAGGTTGAAATTTTAGTATATAATATCGATAAGGTAGATGTCAGAGATAATTTCATGAAACATTTAAAAATGCCAACTTCTTTCCGTATCTACTTCCCTTGTAATCTCTTGGCGAAAAGTGGACGCCTTTCGGACATACTTTTTCTTCACACCTTCTGACCGCATTTGAACTTTTCTTACTTTTTAGACTATACCTGCCTCTTTACTTGTGATCCCATTAAGCTCTTTTGTTCGCTATTCTTCCAACTTTTTATACTTATTTTTTTTTATCTTAAATTTGTGAAACTGTTTCTATACGTTATTCGCTGTCTACTTTAAGGACAAATTTAATTTATAAATAAATTAAACAATGTAATTTAAATAAGACTAAATTTTCTTTAAAATTCTTAAAATACTATTTTTCTTTCATTATCGTAATAGGGTTGCATACTAACAAACTCAATTTTTTTTAAACTTTTAAGAAAATTTATTTACATTACTAACATAAGTCCTTTTTTACAACAATCATAAAAAAGTGTAACAAAAATGAAAATTTTATGTAGTCTACAAAACTAAAAAAAAAAGAGTATAATTTACTTTAGATGAAATTAGATAATAGATACTGAAAATACCAAACTTAGATCTGTGTAATGTTATTAGTAGAACAATGATTTTGTAGTTATAATTGAATAAAAAACGAAGTAAAATAGTGGTAGAAAAATAAGTCTGAAGCGATATTACACTGTTGAATATCGCATCGAGATGGCAGCACTAGCCGGGTAGCAGAGCCGTCAGCTACAATAGCCGAACATTTCATCTTGCGTGCGCAGCACTTTTTCTGAAGTCTCATCATAAAAATTTAAGTAAATTATTTTTTATTAGTCCTCGTCGTCGCTCAGCAGCCGACGTTGTTTCTTATCCAGTGATTTATCGGCTTCTGGCGTCGCATCATCCTCCTCGTCGCTGTCGAGTACTCTTCGTTTTTTCAGCGCCGGCGCCTCGGTATCGGACTCCGAAATGTTTCTCTTGGAATCGCCTAGGACGAGAGGAAGAGAGACATTTACGTGAATGAAATGCGATTAAATGAATTTATGGGAAGTGTCTTCCCGGGAAGCATTATTATAAACTTCTTACTCGGTACTTCTGCATTCTGGGAAACTTTTTCCGTTTCCTCCTCGGAATCCGAGTCCAGAACTTTTCGTATTCGACTGGATTTGGCCCTTTCTTTCGTTGAATTGATCTGACTTTGTGCCTCAGTCTGCATTAAACTCTCCGCCTCGTTTTCCGTGTCGGAATCAATTAACATTCGAGATTTGTTTTGTACATCTGAATTTTTAAAATTTCTCGTTAGTTTTCTAAAATTAAACTTACCCAATACATGATACACTATATATTTTACCTTCGCTTTCCAAGTTATCTTTAGATGACAATTTTTCGGCCTCACTTTCCGAATCCGATGAATCAAGAATGGCTTGGATTCGTTTTGCATCTAACTTGCGCTTATCTTTCGTCTTTTCTTGCTTTTTCTTTTCGCCTTGACTCGCAGCTAAAATAAGAAAACAAGGCGAAAATAATTTTTCTCCAAAATAAAATGCTTGACGCATAGCCCACGGAAAAGAGGAAATTCAACGAAGGCATACCGCTTGAAACGTTCTCATTTTCGGTGTCGTGATTTTCCTTGTCAGATGCAGGGCTTCCAGAATTTTCAATAGCGTCTTGGCTGCCGGATTTGCCTGCGCCTGATTTTTTAGAGCTCGTCGATGCAGCGCCTGCAGCGAAAATGTGATTGGATTAGCGCGAATTTTCCACGAATTAGGAAAAAAATTAATTCAACGCCAAAAGTAATACCTTCGCTTTCGTTCCTCTTCGCGTAATTCCTCAATCTATCAAAGAACCCATCGTCGTCCTCGCTCTCCGAACCAGCTCTCTTATCCTCGACGACTAAACAAACGAGCGAAAAAAAATCGTTAAATTAGAAAAAGAAAAAATTAAATAAGCTAAATAATCCTCCAATTTTCAAGTTGAGAAATTTTCGCTCCCACCTTCCTCGACAAATTCTCCTCGGAGAGCGGCATCGATAAGGTCGCAGCGCTTCTTGATCGTTGCCTCAAGCATGGTGGCGGGTATGCGCCAATAAGCCTCCTCGAGGTCTGGCGAGTGAATGCCGATGGCACGTAGCAGCCGCTGGAAGTTCGGTGAATCGATGGCCTCAGAAACCTCGGCCGTCAGTGGCACTAGGGCTTGGCCTTGCATGTTCTCTTCGTCCCGGTCCTCCAGCGACTCCTCCAATGACTCTTTCAGCCACTGCAGTGCCTCTTGCATTCCTTCGACAAAAACATTTCAAATTTAAACATCAATAACTGTAGATTTACCTTTCTTTTTATTTCTTCTTCTTTTTCTTTAATATTGCGTCAAAGAGATAGGGAACCGAGTGGAAGGGAAGCTTGTGGAATTAGGAGTTGCATTTCTAAAGATGTTTGCCCCGAAGCAGTACAGCGCTCGGCCATTAATTTGACGTGACCTACTTGTTTATAACGAGGCCGGCTCGTACGTAATTAAACGTAATGAGAAGAAAAAATAAAGGGGGAGAGAGAGAGATGCCTCGTCTCAGCGAAAAAGCAAATACCAGATAAAGAAGTCCAGAGGCGCTGTGCTAAGAGGATGCACGAAACATTATATTTTTGGACAGCGCATCCCCTGGCGATAATGACCTGACTTTTCATCAAAGCAAAATCCATTAAAAAAAAACAAAAAAACAAAAGAGGTAAAATGGAGAGAAAATAGCTCCATAACCACGCTATTCCAATTACTTTCTTGGAAGGATAGATTCTCGTCGGGAATCGAGAGGTCGAGTTTAAGAAGGGATAGCAGTGCGGGAGTGGCCGGGGTAAGGGATAAGCGCCTTACACACACCTTTCTCAATGACGTCTTTCAGTAATCCCGACAACTGGGCGTCCGTATAAACGATCGTCGGCTGCTGAGATTTCCTCTTCGTCTCGCTCTTCTTCTTCTTCTTCTTCTTCGTTTTCTTATTCTGACTGGAGCCGGTAGGGGCTTGATCGTCTTCGGAATCCGAGCCTGATTCCTCCTCATCCTCCTCGTCTTCGCTTGCCGACCTTTGTTCCCAGGACGACTTGGGGCCTGCGGTGGAATGAATCAAGAGTTAAATTGCCAGTTTGATTTCAAAACTCGCCGCCCACCCCCCGCGAACGCCGGAATATCAACAATTTGCTTAATTGCGTTTCGAATGAATTTTATCGCGCAAACAACCCCCAAGAGCTCTTGGACCAGCCGAGGCTGCTGCTGCTCGCGCGTTGATTTTGAATAGTCCCGGGGATATGGTAATCCCGGTTGCTGCAGGGAGGGGGGCCAAGAGAAAGCAAGTACGCGGGCGCGCAGATTTACAGCGGCTCGTAATTACCAACGAGCAAACATCTCTCCCTCGTAAGCTCGCGCGCGAACGCTAACTGCTAACTTTGCCTACTCGGCCGCCGAATAAACACTAAACTCGCGCGCCTACCCCCTTCCTCCCACATCGTATATTCAGCAATATCTAAATAAAGGTAGACGACTCTCCGATGAAAGATGGAAGCGCCTCTGCGTTCTTACAACTCCGGCCCTCGACTATGCTCTCAAAGGAGAAGCTGCTGCCTCGCGCGATCGGTTATTCGAGGCAAATTGAAAAGGGATACGCTCTCCTATTGCACAAAGGCGCAGTCGGCGGGAAAAACTGCTGCGCTACACAGTGTCTCTTTGGCATCGTCTCCCCCGCTTCCCCCGCAGGCTTCCATCCGGCTCCCACTCATATTTTACTTCGAGTGGGAGCCCTTATCTTCTTTCAACTGCGATTGATCTATATTTTTCTGAGTCTCGCCAGCGATATGCTGCCGGGGTGAAAAACAATTTCCACCGATAAATATAGAGGCCGAGGCGACTAGTAAAGCCCTTCTAGAATTTCCGGAGCTCTCGTTATGTCACGCGTCGTGTGACTTCAATTTGGTGGAAGTTGAAAAAAAAAGAGAATCACGACGCATACACGTACGAATAACTGTTTGGATTCCTAGGAGTGCTTCTCGTCAAGCGGAAAATATTCGTTCAACAATGCAAAGTATCCACGCGAGAAATACGCGAGATGTTCGATTGACTGAACGTTCGAAATTTATTAATATTCAAAAGCTCTAATTAATCTTTCCGTAACGAGAACACGCGTATATCTCCAATTATCGCTTCAGCCTGCTCGTAAGAATCTACGGCGAGCCATTCTCAGTGCGCACTATCAGGCTAATTTTTTCTCCCCCTCCCACTTTTCCCTCCCATCTAACGCCAGAACAAAAGAGACGTGTCAACGGGTTTAAAGGCCGAGGCAGTGAAAATAAGCGAGCGCCCCGCGGTTCTCTGCGTTATTATATCAATTATACGAGGACACCCACTTTCGCTCGCTTTCGCGGATATGCCGCAAATGGCAGTAGTGCGTTTCGACTCATTGTGGCCCGAGCGAAATATCCCGGCCGACAGTTTGATGGAAGCTCTCGCGCGCGCGCGCTCAGGAATAACAATGGCTTTAGACCCGGGCGTTTTATTCGGCCTCCGAAAATTTAGAGATCGCCGTTTGTCCTTTTGTCGGTCATTTTTTTGTTCGTTTGGTCTGGTTTTTTTTTTAACAGGTGTCCTTTGTGCGCCGAATGATTTCATCGTTTCGGTTAGGTGCGAATTAAGTCGAGTCGGCCGACGGCTTCATAAAAGCGGGGGTATATATCGCCGCTACGGATTTGACCGAATAACTTTTCGGATCCGCCGCGATAACTTTGATCTTGCGGCGGGGGCTATATAAGGCAATCGATAATACGCGGCTGTGTAAGCTTGCCAGCTGCTGTGCGGGTGGGTGTCGAGTTTCGGGGGCCCGTGTGTTTACCGTCGCTTTTCTTCGAGCGTTTTTTCCGCAGCTGCTTGGCGTCCTCGGCCAGATGAAGTTCCAACAGTTTTTCTTTGATTTTCGGCTTTGATCGCTTGATCCTTAAACTGTCGTAAATCAGGCCAACTGGATCTGCAACAAAAAAAAAAAGGTGAAAGGTTTAAAAAAAAAAAAAATGTCTTAAAATGTGTTGAAGAAAAGATGAAGAAACAAAAAAGGAATGGGTATAGAAGAAGAGGACTTATAGAATTACCATCTTCATCTTTGACTTGATCCCACAATTCCGTCAGCTGATCAATTTCCTCGTGGGACCACTCCTTTGGCAATCTCTTTTGCACTTCTGCCCTTGTGCTCTGCAATTTAAAATCAAGCTTAATTGGATTACTCGTCGATGCGAATAATTATCGGCGAATTAATGATTAAAATTCTCATTAAAATACGCGGGACATTCATCGTTTTTATTCAAAAGACTAAAGGCGAGCATTATGTTCCCCTGGGCGCAAAGTAGTATCATTAAAAGCGCTTTTCGCTCTCTCTCTCTCTCTCCCGCTCCCTCTCACGCCTGCCACGCCTCCCTACCTCCCTCTTTCCCGCCTGCTTCTCCACCCTTTCCTCCCTCGAGCGCCTATCTCGAGCGAGGTAAATGCCAGGGAAAAACCTGGTGTGCATCGCAAAATTACGAGGATCGATATGGTGCTCGTCCGCTGATTAACGAAACGAACACAAAAACCGTATCTCCGATCCATTTTCGTTTTTCACGCTCCAAATGTGCGAACGAAGATATCACTTTTAATGGATAATGAAACATCCCGGGAGGGAAAAAATACGCGTCGTTTTAACCGTACAATTTATAACATTCGAAACAAAATTGAGCTTTAACAAAAAAAAAAAGGGGGAAAAAAGAAAAAAAAGTAAAAAAAGAAAAAAGACCGAGTAATAGAGTTAGAAAAATGTGTCGGAATAATTCACCAGGGCATAGATGATTCGGACTAAAAAAAAAGACTTTTGATCGTGAAATATGTACAATTGGAGATAATTAAAAAAAAAAAAAACGTTTACTAAACAAACTTTTGTCATTCAAATTGACATGAGTTATTGATAGTCGCTAAAACTTTCATTAAAACGAACAACATAGGAATGCCACGGCTATTTAATGCCCATAAGTAAACAAACGCGAGACGAGTATGTACAATTTTTCCGCGAACGCTACGCGGGGCTTTAACCATCGCGCATACCGAACCAACTTTCGCGCAGTGCCCCGCATTAATCAAATTTCCAAAGTATTTCCAACTAGAAGCGGTAAACAATTGCGCTTCATCATTCCAATTGTAATTAATTGAAAATAACTTTTTTTCGACGGACATCAACAGCGAACAACACTGCCGCCCGCACACACGCGAAAATAGCCGGACTAAATATAAAACGAAAAATTCCAGTGCGCGCACGAGCGGCAAAGTCGGTGGCAGATAGCAGCCGCGCAATTTTCCAAACTAATGCTCTAGGAGGACAATCAACTGCTCTCGCAGTATCCTTGGCAGAGCTGCAGAAGGCAGCTTGGCCAAAGCCAGGGCTGAGACAAAGAAGAGAGAGAGAGAGAGAAAGAGAGAAAGCCCCCCGCGGATGGCGTACGCGCGGCGCATCGGCAACATGAAAATTCTTTCCCGCGGCCCATCATCACCAGAGCACCAGGCAGGAGGCTAGAGTCGTCCCACGGGAGGCGAGCAGGCTCCCGTAGGGCGGCATCACCACCCCCCTTCCTATGTTACACGTGTTGACCCGCGAGGACAGCGTCGGGCTTAAAACTTAGCTCCCAGGCCCACCACCCTACCCCGCAACAATCCCCATAAATCATCGGGCGAGCCCCGTCGTCTTTGGGGAATCAAAAGAGGGGGTGAGCAGGAGGAGGAGGACCGGCCCTGGAAAAACGGGCACGTCCACGGAAACGAAGCTGAACTTCCATTGCTCCTCTCTCGCTCTCTCGGCTGGCTTTAACGTTCCAAGCCCCCTTGCGCGGCACACTCGATTCCCAGTACGCTCCTTCCTTCTCATCCAAGCCGTTCTTTCTCTCTCCCTACCACCCACCCGTCCTATACTCTCTTATACCCTCCTTTTTTTTCGATTTTTTTTTTTTTAATACGGGCATGCTTTGCGAGCCGGGCGACGGAATGGTACTTTTATCGCAGGAACTTTTTCATTTATGAGATTGTTTCGCGAGAGGGCCTTTCTTAATACGCCTAGGCTGGCGTGAATAATGGATAGATTTTGAAATTTGTAATAGAGGTCTTTGATGTCGAATTCTCGCTTTTCATTCGATGACCCTTTTTCTTTTAAATTGTACGCATTATATGAATAAACGAGAAGCTTTTGAAAACCAATACGATTGACTCACCTTTGAGTTAACGATAAGGCACATTTCCTTTAGCTTCTTTATTATACCGCGCCTTGTGCGATCCTGATTTATTAAATGTTCCTGGAGATAATCGATTAGATCTAAAACAATAAGTATTCATTATTAATATGGTTCCCTTTATTACTGCAGCATATTCATTAAGCACGAAAAGCTTTCGAAATGTTAATAAGAAAAAAAATTAGGTCATTAGGTATAAAATTAAGTTTAATGAATAAAAGAGTGTATAATTCCTGTTGAATTTAGGGTAATTTGCTCGGAAAAATTGGAAAATGATCGATTTTTTTTATTACAATTTACCTAGATACCATTTTTATCTGAGCTAATAAATTTGTAATTTTTCAAAATTATTCCTCTTTGGAATATGGAGCAAAGAATATTCTTCCAGCTTATGTCGAACATATTTACTGGTATTAACGTTATCGTAATTGTAAATAAATACTGAATTTTCACATAGCTGCTAAAGTAATAAACACCAGTTTTTGCAGAATTTAAAATTATTGTATCCGAAACGTTCTTTAAAAATTATTGGAATGTAAATAATTAAGAATAATAATAAACCATTCGTTAATACTCTATATACGTTTCTCGTACATTATAAATGTAAAAGCAATTCGTAATAATTGATAAGCCATACATGTTTTTCCTTTAATTTAATTTTCTAAACCTTATTAACCCTGCTTATGAGTATTAATTTACCAAAAAAAAAAGGATTAGGAACATCTAGTTGCGCAGTCATTAAATTTTCAAACATCACCGCTTTAACATTTCAATAAGTTTAAATATAAGCCAAAGAGATGATCATGAATCATAAATCCTGGATCAAAACTTCCCCCGAATTCATAACTACCGCGCACTACTCATCCATGCCAACATCTGCTAGTCTAAATAAAAAAAAAAACGAGCCAAATAGCAGCCGACAATAAAAAAGAGCATTAATCAATGTAATTTAAACCCGTAACGTCCTCGACCTCCTACCCTCTCTCGACCCATAGCGCTTATCCCCGAGCTTTTTACGTGTTTTACAAGCTTCCTCGGGCATAGGAAGGCGGAAGGTTACATAGTAAACGCGTCCGTGACTTTTATTATCTAAACAAGGGGTGTAAAGAAGAGGGACAGAGAGAGAGAGAGGAATGCCCCGGAGCGACACATACCTTGCGAGTACTTGTTGGTTTGATGCTCCATAAAGAGGACGCGCAGCTCGTCCTCCTCGGCGTCGGACCAAGCGTTGCGCGAGGCTTTCTTGTTGGCCGGATGCTGCTCGCTGTCGTAGCCCTCGGTCATTTCGTTCGCCTCCTTCGTTGACTTCCAAAACAGCAATTCCATGTAGGCCTTTGGATTGCGCATCGCTACCTTAGCGAAGCTCCCGAATATGTAACGAGCGAATTTTACGAGCTCCTGTGGGAAATTTGCGAGAGAAAAAACGTTTCTTTGTTTATTCGTTATATATTTTTTACTTTGAATTTTCTCCATACGGAGTGAGGGAGAGCTTTTGAATTTCAAAAGAAAAGGGCAACGAGTGGAGTGGATGTGAATGGGACAAATGAAGCGCGCGCGCGGGCAGGGCGACGTGCTTTTTCAACTTTCATGCGCGGCGGAAAAACCAAGTTTTTACGCCGCCACGGGCTTCTAAATACTTTTGATGCATTTTAAAAGCGGAATGCGAGAGGAGGAAAATTGCGGACGCCGCTGAATGGGGGACTTTGAATAATGCTCGAGCCTTTTGGCCAACATTGACGTTTGGATTTGGTCAACATTCGGAAAGAAGGGTTTGGGTTAAAGAGGAGGAAGACTCGTTGAGGGGGACGATTGAAAAAAATAACGTTAAAACGAAACGAACCGTGTGCGCTGGATTTTCCGAGCGGAATATCTTTTGAAAGACTCGGAATATCGACGCCTGATACAGCATGGCCGGCATTTTGCACTCAAGGGCGATTCGGTGATACATTTTCAGTACGTAGTGATTTACCTCGATCGAATTTGTCTCGAACTGCTGGAAGAGAATCGTCAAATTTCTCACGATCCTCACGTTTACGAACCTGAAATACAGAGCGTCGATTTGCAATTTTTCATTTGGAGAATTAGGGAGATTGAAGAAACAAAACAAAAAGTGACAGAAGGCTGGAATTTAATAAAAATATTTACCTTTGAAGAAAGTCCATAAATTGAAAAGTTGTTTCCTCGAACCGCGGTTGCTCGGCCTCCTCGTCCTCCTCGTCCTCGCTTTCTTCGTCTTTTGCAAATAAAATTAGTTGCGAGATTAAAACATTTTCACTTCATCTAACAAAAAGAAACAACTGCTCTTTTTTTTTTAATTCCAATCTTACCATCGTAGTTGAGAAGTTTTTCAATTTGATTAGCATCGTTGTTTTGCGTCTGGTTACTATCCGCCGGCGTTTCGTCTGGAACTGTAGAAAAAAAAGAGAAGGGTTCATATCGAGTCGCCATTATATTGGAATAAAAGTAACTTTATGAAAATGGAAAAATAAATTGTCTTCGAAATATATGTATTTTATTGGCAATAAAGCAACCGGGAGCCGAATAAACTGAGCTTTTCTCAACAGCCAATCGTAAAAAACAGCTGAATATACTGGAATCCTATCCGTTCATGACTTTCTCCCTCTCCCCGATCCTTTCTCTCTCTCTCTCTTAACAATCCCCGAATGAATTTCTTTTAATTAAGCGATCCCGGAAAAGAAGATTACCGACGTCGTAACTACGATGAACGGGATTGCACGCTTTCCTATTACAGAATTAGGAAAATAAATTAAATGAAGGCTTCTGAGGAGAGAAAAAAAATCGTTAATTAAGACCCAAGCCGCAAAGGGATTTCGCATAGATGGACGAGTTATAAATTTTTATTCGAATAAAGGAAAGCGAGAGGAGCGTTAAGATTTCCAATTCTTATTTAATTAATCGCGCACGTTTAATTTTCCACTCTTCACGCGCGCGCCCACCAAAGCCACGGTATAGCCGAGCAGTTCCCGCCTCACTCATTAAAATATACGTCTCCGACAAAAAAGAATTTAAACGTCCTTTTCATACCGCCAATGAAAATTATTAAATTTTTTTTTTTTCATATTTCGAGGGAAAAGCTCGCGTTGAAAACATAATCCATCGCCGCCAGGCTATGGCTAATAATTTAAATAGCGAGCCGAAAAGAAAAAGAATTCCGTTATCAAGTCCGTATTAATTTGGCATTGGAAAAGAAAAAAGAAGATTCATACATATTCGCACGTGCGTATTATGCTTATACGCAGTGAGAAAAGCGATTTTGCCCCCCCCCCGCCGCCTCGAGCCAATTAACAATTCAAATTTAATCGCGCCTAAACTTAACGAACAATCTTCCTCAAACTTTCGAAAATAAACAAAAGCTTCGGGGCGTGAGCCTTATTAAATTAAACAGACTAGAGCTCGCTCACCCTCGGCCGCTGCCGCCGCCGGCGGAGGCTCGGACTAAAACGCGAGAATCAGCAGTGGGGCTCAGAGATATATGCGAAATTATATATTATATATACACACGACGTAATCTCGGGCCAGTATAAGCCCCTTGCACTAGGGAGGGGGCGGCTGAGAGCTGCACAAAGCGTCATTTTATCAGTGCGACTTTTCGCAATCTCCTCCATTCTACTGCTCCGACTTTTCCTCCCCTCGACTTTTCCGTATCAAAGATGCAGGAGGAGCTCTCTCGTCCCCGGCACTGCAAACATCAAAAGGCGCGGCTTTCTGACCTCCCGAAGCCGCTCGCGAGTCTGCCTTCCATTTCCTCGGCACCAGACGAGACTTATACACCCTGACCATTACCGCCGTTATCATCGTTGCTTGTCTCTCTCTGTCGTCACAAGCGACGAAGTCTACCAGCGATGAGTGGGGAAGAGGGAGCGGCGAAGCTAAAGGTGGCCTAGGGGATTCCCGGCAACCACACCAGCCACCTCTCCCTATCTTCTCGGCAGCTTATTACGGTAATTAACAAGGAGAGATCTCCAGCCTTCCCCCCCCCTTTTGCCTTCGTCCCTTGGCTTCTTGTGCTGCGACGTATACCTCTCTCCCCCCACTCGCTCTCTCCCTTCATAATAATAACGATAATGTAGCGAGCGATATAATCTCGGGTGGCAAAAATAAACCAAACGGATACATTGACTGCCATCTCGAAGCGCCGCTCTGCTTTAATGGACTTTTAATGCGTTCCTATATCACCGGCCAGACAAATACATAGGAGATTACGCGAGACGTCTCGTTTGCTTTGTGGCCCGCGACGTATTATGGAGCCTGAATTTGACAACTATTTTTTCTTATTTTTTTTTTAAACAAAAGCCAGTGTTCGAGTGGACTTTTGAAGCTTTGAAAAAAAGTACTATTTTTCCTTTCCACCTCGTCAGTACGTCAATTAAGCGAGTGTGTGTGCGTCCACAAGTACATAAGCTGCCAAGGTTTGAAGGCTTCTAGTCGACAGGATGGCCGGAACTTGCCAAGCTCTCACCCGGGGGCCGAAAGCTCTCACCGGGGTCTCTGTTTTCGCCTGTGCTCGAGAAACAAAACGGAACTGGGAGAGCACAGAGGAGGCGAACTTTCGCTCTTGATTATTTAGCGGCAAAGGGTAGGGCGACAAAGGCCAGATTCGCGCGTGAAAAAAAAAACGAAGAGAGACGCGCGCGAGAGGAGTTAAGGAGAAAGTTAGTCATCGTATGTGTGTATAAAGCTCCTGGCCTTCCTCCCATGGGATTTTAACGATAAACGCTATTCCAGACGAGACAAGGAACTACTTGGAGGGGAGGAGCAAGATTGAAGGGGAAACGGGAGATAAATAGAAGGGTTGAGGGTTTGGGGGTGAAACGCCCGAGCGAGAAAGAGTATGATGGACAGAGGAAAAACAGCGCGCTATGTGGGCAAAAGAGTCAGTCGGAGAGAGCCGAGACTGCCGGGGGGGGGGGGGGGGGGGGGGGGGCGGAAAAAAGGGCGGGGGGCGGGCGGGCCCGGCCTAGGCTTGAATGATTTATAAACCTCGGACTCGATGCGCCGAATATAGGACACGTCTATATACGTATATATGATAGGGGGTAGATGGAATAACGTTCTTCGGTGGGTAAAAATTTAGTGGTTTGATGTTTCTTAAAATTGTCAATTTATAATATGATGGTAATAGCGAATGGTAGATATTTTACAAAAAGAAGGGACTATTTGCTTCGGAACCGACAACATGTTTCTAAAGTTGGATAAAATTAAATTTCAATTGTTCGTACGATCGATAAAAAGTTTACAAAATTTTTTATGTTAAACTTTTCGTAAAATAACAAAGGTAATTGATACGAGAGTAGGAGTGATGTAGCTATTTGTCGGGAAGTTGGGAAAAAGAAAGAGAGGGAGAGACATATCTCTTTGGGCGATGCGTCCAATCTGAAACGTCAAGTCGCATTAATATCTCGAGGAAATAAAGTCGGCTGGAGAAAAAAGCTCGTCGTCGCGAGAGAACGAACGAGAAGTGTCGAGAGCACCAGGTTTCCGGAGTAGACGTTGCGGACAGAGAGAAAGAGAGGCGAAAAGATTAGGCCGCGAGAGAGAAAGAGAGGGAGAGGTTGTAAGGGCGGGAAGAGAAGATAAGAGAGCGAAGATGAGGTTGGCGCGACAGACGTAAACGCCGCCGGGAGAGAGAGAGAAATAGAGCTCTCGTCTAATTCGTTCGCAGCGGGGGGGAGAAAGGGTCGTGATAGTCGCAAGGGTAAAAACGCCAGGCTTCTCAGTACACTCCCCCGTGATTTTTCGGGGCACAGCAGCAGCAGCAGCTGGCGCGATCTCCTCCTCCCTCCTTCTGCCGGCTTAATTTCATTAACGCATCGTCGACTGCTCCCAGACGCTTCCGACTTTTTTCCCTTCCCGTTTCACCTCCTTACCTCTCTCGCGGGCGGGCTCTCTTTCAACGCTGCGGATGTGTCTGGCACGTGGTCGACTCCTCCGGATAAGAGTTAATTGCATCGGGGCTAAAGCGAAGAAGGGTCTTAGTTATTATGAAAATTGATGGGGGAGGGAGAGTAGCCTTAACGTGCCAACGTCCCCGTGATATTTGTGTACAAAGCTCGAATGATCCCCGGAAGCTTTTTGCTCGAGTCAGAGAGATTTAACGACGCGATCGTGATTGAAACAAATCCCGGCGAAAAGTCCAAGGCTTAGATCGGCCGGAATTCTCGGTGGGCGCGATTAGGTCGTAAAATTCACGAGCGACTATACTGCACGAGGTGTTTACGCCGCTGTGACGCCGTTCGACGGAAAACCCTGCCACGCGCGCCAGCCCCCCCCCCCCTTTACCGCGAGAGCCTCCCCTTCTCCACGATCTCGGGGAGAAGCCCAGAAATTCGGTATTCCACCTTCGTCCGACTGCCGGCTGCTGCTGCTGCGCTATTAGGTAGCGTAACTACTTATTCAAACCGCCATTGGCTCTGCCTCCCAACGTCTTTGCTGTGTTTACCAAGCCTCCTGTCTCTCTCTCTCTCTCTCTCCTTCATAGCTTCCTTCCTCTTTGCTATTGCTATAGCGTACACGAGAAAGGGGTACGGATGACATTGTTTACCGAGAATTGCCGGTGTTTTCTTTTGGACCTGATTGATCGCGCCAAAACGGATTCGTTTCGCTCGCGAAACTGCGCGTTATTAATCACGAGCCTCTCTGTATTATAGTGATGTGTGTCCAGTGCATTGCGCGGGAAGTTGGAAAGGTTAAGTCTCGCGTATAAGCTCGGGGAAGTTGCTCGCTACACGGGAGGCATGCCGGCGGAAAAATCGCGTCGAACTTTGCCAGCGTGGAGACTTGCTCTCGAGAGCTCTCGCGCGCGAATCCCCTGTAGAGCTCTCTCTCTCTCTCTCTCTCGGCAGCGGCGCGAGTATAGACATCGGCGCTAATAAAATAATATTCCCAAGCCGACAAAAGATTTGATCCGGCGGACGCGCGCGCCAAATGGGGAAGAAAGTTTTGCGCTACCAACTGCAATCCGCTTAACATTAACTTGATAAGCAACTCTCACGGCGATAAATCAACTACGCGAACTCTTTGCCCTCCCCCCTGCCCCGGGACCCCTAACGCTCTCCGGTCAACTCTTCCGACCCCGATTCTCCTTAACTCGTTAAATGCCCTTCCGGCGGTACTGCCCTTTCCAATCTCCCGCTCTTAGTCTCCCCCCCTCTCTCTCTTTCTCTCTCTCTGCATCGTACCACGTCCGCGTCCGGCGCCGCAGTCCCTTCGGGCTTTAATAACGCAAGCACGTACGGGCCATATCCCTCCCGCGTCCTCGCCTCGCAGTCCGTCTTTTTCCTTCTACCACCCCCACCGTTCCCTTCACCCCCCGGCCGACTTCCCTTTCCGCCGTTCGCGTTTCTCTCCACACGCCTGTAATGCTGTCCGCTCGAATGGCAAACGTTGTTTTGGGAAAATTTGCATTGACGTTGCTGCTGCTGCTGCTCCACGACCAACCAGCCGTACAGCTCTCGCGTTCCGACTGCCGAGTCATTTAAATGTCACTTGCTCTCTCTCTGGCCGCTCCGCGTGGTTTTGCATTTTTTCCTCGTATTTTCAGCCCTAGCTATTTTTATTCTCTCTTTTTCTCCCTTTTTTTTTTGTGTTGCGAAAGCTAGTACTGAAAGACGTGTAGTCTCGGTATTTTCACGGTCGAATCCTTTTTCGGACGCTACCGCGGCTGTGTTTCATTAAAAATTGTAAATTTAATTTTGAAGCAACCGGCTTTTTTTATAATTGAGGTAAATATTAACGTTTCTTGTTTGAATTTAATAAAAGCAGCTGCTGCCGCTGCTGTTGTTGTCTTTTTTTTTAATACATTTTGTTTTAATTTATGATTTAATTTCGAAAGGCCATGTTTATTTTATGCATATAGAGTATATGTAATTAAAACGTTGTTACACGCCCTAAGTGCATAAAGTGCTTCTACTTTATGTGTTGGCAGCCTGGCGAGTTGTGGTTATTATGAAATTTTACTTACTTAAGGCTTTGATTCAATTATGGTAATTAGCAGGCTTATATATTGTAGTTGTGTCGCGCGGCACCAGGCGAACTCAAGTTCCCACACATTCTTATGGTTAAACAAATATACTTAAAGTCTCGGATAATTAGCGGGCGGTAGTGCATTTATTTTACTACTTATCTCGACTTACTTCGGCATTAACTTTGCCCAGTCATTTTAATTAAAACCAATTCCATTGTAAACGGAAAATTAAACAATGTCGAGATTACAATGGAGCTAATATCCAAAGATAAAATGTAAAAAACTCATCGTACCCATCGTTCATTGTAAAATCCATCTTCACAAAATAAATATAAAAAAAAAAGAACGCAACAACAAAAGAAACGCCCGACTAACAAAATAAGAAGGAAAAAGGAAAAGCGGTAACGCAAGTTAATTGCAAGCTCGAACATTCGTATTGATTCGGGAGAGAACGAGTATAGCACGCGGGGAGAGAAGAGGGGGTTGGTGGTGATGGTGCGCGGAGGGGCTTGGAGCGCGAAAAAAGAATTACTGTCGAAATCGAATGTCAGCCCGTCGAGCGACGCCAATTAAATGCAACGGAAAGGGAAAAAGTGTCGCGTCAGGAGCAGATACCCCCACCCCCTCCTCTCCTCTCTTCCTCGTTCGTTTTTCTCCTCGACGCGCAAGTAAATCATTAATTTTTCGTTTCTCCGCGCGCGAAGCAGACTACACTCCTCCCCCCCCCCCATCAACGCACGCACCCTTCTCCCCCACACACGTATACAAAAGTCTCGAGAATTTCCAATACCCCGCATCATCGAGTTTCTTCGAAGCTTTCGAAACTATCGAATTTAACAGTTTTTCTTTTCGTGACCCTCCCTCTATTGCGATGATAAGCAGCAGGTACAATAGTGCTCATTGCAGTTGTAAACCTCCTTCAATAGACTCGATATACAACGTTGAAGGAGGCTTCCTCCCTTCGACGCTTGCTAATGACGAGAGATGGCAATGAATGCTTCAACCGCAGCCCCCTTCGCTACAAGTATTTTATAATGCAAGCTACTCTCATTGTTGCTCAATAAATACGTCTTAGCGGTAAGGGCTATTGTGAGGGCGCCGGTTGTTGTTATGACGAGTCTGTAACAACAATTCCAAGCTACCTCTGCCCCCAACCCCTCATCAAACTCACCTTACCAATGTAATCGGATGAAGACGAAGGAGACACACACTCACTCTCTGTATAGCTCAGCGCAAAGTCGGCATGTTTTATTAAAACTTGAGCTCGGGGCTATTTATTTATCATTCAGCGGGGCGATTAATCAAAAGACGAAGGGCGTAAAACACACAGACAAAGAGAGGGGCCGAAAGCGATAGGGACGTTAAAACCTCGCCATAAAAAATTCCCGCGCACAGGCCAGACAACGTAGTCCCAAGCGTATATACGGGTGTGCGTGTTCGCGTGTGTACGTGCGTGTCCCTCTCTTTCTCTTCGTAACAAAGTCGAGTAAGCAGGGCTTGTATAGGATTGCAGTAGTAGGGAGAGCCGAGAGGGTCTCTCGGCCATTAATTATTTATCGTAATGCGCGCCGCTATCGATACGTCTACAGTTAATGCCTGGGCTGTGGTCCATGGCCAGCTCGGATTCTAGCGCGCGCGAGAGAGAGAGAAGCGAAAACGAATGACAAAGCGCGAGAGACCCCTCTCGTATAAAGGGCGTGTGATGTAGGGGGGGAGAGCTCGGGACAGAGGCTGGATTAGGTCTCGATTAGGAGGTATGCGTGCGGAGAGTAGAAAGAGAGAGAGAGAAAGAGGGAAAGGGGCTGATGGAGGGGTGTATCGGGTAATGCGACACGTTGACCCTATCCTGCCTATCTCCGAGCGCAGGACGCGGCCTTTGGTCGTTATTTTACAGCGGAGTTTCGCCAGTGTGTATAGAGAAAGTTTCAATTTTCGAATACGTGGGACACAGAGCGAGAGCCGTAGATTGCGGGGGATGCTGAAATACAGAGAGCAACGAGGAGGGAGGGAGGAAAGCGCAAATCCAGTCGTACAACGTACAACGAAAGAAATACGGGCCTGGTTGATAGGAGGCACGTATGTGTAGGAAAAGCTGGAGGGAGGGAGGAATATATACGGCCGGCAAAGTGGCCGGTGCGGATTCGGGCCACGTATGGGCCGCTTATCTGGCCGCGTGTCCTGCTGCTGCGTATACCTGCCCTCTCGCGCGCTGTGCTGCTGCAGCAGCAACAAACCGTCATTAGTGCAGCAGCCGTCGAATATTCCGTGCCGCAGAGCCCGTATCTCCCGAAGCCTCCCCCCCGAGCGTGTGTGTGCGCGCACGACTATCTCCGGGCGCGCTGGCGGCCCCGAGCCGACGAAATGCGCGCAATTAGGCGCGTACGCGCCTCTATGCCACCTGGCAGCCCCTGGAACGAGGAGGTCGCATCACGAAAGGGCGGTCCACTGCTGGGCTTTCGATTTTTCCGCGGACCGGGGGGCAATGATGATGATGATGGTGATGGTGATGATAATGATTACAGCCGCGTGTGCCGATAGAAGAGGAGATTCGATTCACGCCCGCGCTCATTTTCCGAGACACGAGACACGCGCGCGTGCGATGTTTTCATGCGGATGACTTTATTCCCGTGCTCACCTACGCGCATTATGCAGTTTAATTAACGGAATTTCGGCTGGCAGCAGGCTCTCCCCCTCCCCTCCGGCGCGTGAATGGTCATTTGATTATACAGGCGCGCGGCGAGAGATCGAAGAGCAGGCGCGCGCTGTGTTGGTAACGTCATTGTGTCGATTTTCGCGGGATGTACCGCGGGCTCGATGCCAGAGTATACCAAAAGAGACAGTTTGGAGTGAGAGAGGGAAAGGTGGACAGGTGGACTCGATTAGACGTTGATAACCATTGTAACGAGAGTACAGCTGGACAGTCGATCTAAAAAAGGAAAAAGAAACGAGCAACAATCGCGAGGTCGAAGCGAAATGCAAAGTTTGCAGGCGATTCGAACCAATGCAATTTTCGTAACTAATATCAATCGAGAAATAATAACCGGCCAAACTCTTTCGACGCGAATTATCATTAAAGCCGAGCAGTGCTAACATCCATTAATCGGTCCTTCTCTACTCCCGCGTGCGCGCATATACAATATCGTATCGTTATCGAGCCTCACACCCATTGTCTCCCAAATATGTTTATCCCCTCGCGAAATGAATATTTTCAGCATCGGCAGCGGTGGAAAGAGGAGCGCGCCCAGTGTCTCTCCTATACGGCGGAGTGTTTGCGAGTCATTCATACATAATGAACTACAATAATGCAGTATACGCACTTTGCATTAATTTTCGAATCTCCGACTATCTACTCTCGGGGCCGTTTAATTTTCCGCGTTCTATACGTGTATACCAACGCACACAGCCGTTTTAACGCTATAACGCTGCTCCGTAGTAAAGAATTGAAGTTCGATGTCCCCCAGTCGATCAGCAAAATGCGGTTATACAGAATTTAACGAGTACAGTCGCAGCGGAGAATTCTTTTTTTTTACGATTGGTAGGAGCAAAATTTGATCGAAGCACGCGCGCGCGCTCGTGCGTGTGTACTCCCTGCTTTTTAATCGATCGTGCGAATTAAAGAAATACTCCAAAAAAAAAAAAAAAAAAAACGAGAAAAACGAAATAAAAAAACAAAACAACACCAAAAAAAAAAAAAGGCGCAAAAACGGCCTCCCCAAACAAACAAGCAACAATCAGCTATTTCCGCTTACTAATCCGAGCAGACGCACGATAATTTGCGGATGACCATAGTCCGAGAGCTCATACAGCTCAGGCCTATAGCAGGAGGACGAGGAGGGAGGGAGAGGAGAGTCGGATTTACGGGTGCGGGCAGTGGCAGTAGCAGCAGCAACGGCAGGAGTAGCAGTATCGCCAATCGCTTCGGACGCTCTCGCGAAATTAACCGGCGCTCATCGGCCATCTCGCGCGCCATTAACGGCCATTTGCCGAAGCCCTGAACGCGACTGATAAAACGCACGCCGCTCTCTCTCTCTCTCTCAACTACTAAAGCTTTACGATACCACGATATTCGCGAGTAATCGATTATCAATTTATAGGAGAGAGAGCAAAGCTGGCAGGACGGGGGTGTGGGTGTCCAGAAAGGTAGAAGATTAGGCTTGTCTGCGAGGCGAGCTCGGGAAATTGGCCGGCTTCTTGTTCCGAGTGACCTGCTATGTGTTATATACGATATTATACGAGGAAGCCGGGGAGAGCCCCGTTCTCGCGGGGATTCGCCCTCTGTACTTGCCCCAACTCTCGAGTATATTCCGGTGAATCAGTGCATCTCGCCCTTTCCCTCGCCAACTCTCTCTCTCTCTCTCTCCCTCTACACCACCATCCCCCTTGCCAGGGTCTCTCAATTATCAGCGGAGCATCGTTAAGCTCGTACAATAGAGAGATGTAAAGAGCTGGCGTAGCACAGTGGTAAAGTGCTTGCCTCTGAACTACGTCGGCTCGAGGGGTCGTGGGTTCGATCCCCGGTGACGGAAAAATTTTTCGG
>JAPYYQ010002468.1:0-41916 GCA_030522585.1 Anagyrus pseudococci
TCCGAAAAATTTTTCCGTCACCGGGGATCGAACCCACGACCCCTCGAGCCGACGTAGTTCAGAGGCAAGCACTTTACCACTGTGCTACGCCAGCTCTCAAACGATAAGTATTTGAATACACAAACGAAATTTTAATTACAGCTGCTTAGAAAAAGAAGAAGTTTAATCCTAGGTTTCTTTGTATAATTCGTTTCTTTTTTGTGATCCCCAGACCGGCTAATGATCGATCCCGTTAATTAAATCGTCGATAATTCTCAACTTCCCGATACGTCAGTTTAGCAGGAATGCATTTAAACAAGCGCACAATGCGAGTCGAGGCTATTTATTTCAATCGTGGGCTCGTCAAAAGAAAACAGCTCGACGCAATTAGCAGCAATTACATCTGGTTGTATAACGGGGATAACCAAAATTATCGGGGTCGATCGATAAATTAAATGAATCCCTCGTAATGCGGGCGTACGCCGCTGCATTCGTTAAAACTTTGTAATCCCAGTAGGGGCCCCATCAGAGCTTAATACAAAAATGACGTCCGCGATGCGGCTGATCGAAAGACTCTCTTTCCCATGGCGAAATAACAAAGAGCGTGGGGACCAGAGGAAGAAGGGCTAGAAGAAAAGGAAGAGAAGCGGTATTGGCGAAGGAGGAGGAGGAGGAGGAGGATTGAACGCCGGAAAGCATCGGAGAGGGATAATGGCCTAATGGGCCGACGTCCGAAACACGATCCTTCTATCTCTCACGAGGAGGCGAACGAGTCAGGGGGGGGGGGCCTCTTTCTACATATACACGTATACGTCCGCGCTGCAAGAGGAAGATGGACTCTGGCCTCAGGGCAAATGGGCCCTCTCTCTCTCTCTCTCTACTCCTCACGGCAGTGAGGCCACCGCGGCTCTGAGGCCAGTGACTCTCCGCAGCCCTTTACTCGCGTACACGTCCTGAGACCGGCATTAATCTACCCACTGCGATCTCTCTCTCTCTCTCTTTTCCTGTACTGTCTGAATGCTTTTTCTTCTTCTTCTTGTGCCTCCCTCTTCCTATCCTTTCACCCGCACGTTCGACGCGTTCTATTGCTGTTTATTTCTTCCCAAGGGCACGCGATCTCCGTAGTGTGTGTGTGTGTATGCCTATGGGCCTCGTTCGTCTTGTACTATCGCGCTATTCGCGCGAATCTTTTTCCATTCTCTCAGGACTTATATGCGATTGCCGGGGGAGTGAAAAAAAATATTGTCGAGAGTTTATATGCTATTTCTGGAAAAACCCTCTCGTTTTCGTCTTCGCTTTAGCGAAAGATCTATTTTGCAGGGTAATCGCGTTATATAGTATTTTTTTTAAACAGCTGTGTGGTCATATGCTTACCCCCCTTTTTTCCTTGGCTTAAGAACATTACGCTCGCATCTAAAAACACACAAGGTTATCCAAGGCTTGAAAAACATCTATAATAGTTACGGAGTCATGTCGCAGTTTTTCCGACTTTGAATCATATACGTAAGAGCGTCGTCGGGACTATTTTGTGCTTTGAAAGAGCCGCGTTTTTCTCGATAGACGAAAAAGAAAAGTTGTCGGTCGAAGATTAGAGCACGAAGGAGGTCACATTTCCCATTTTGTTAATCGATTTTCCGTATATCGAAGCAGTCTTGAAAAAATTAAACGAATTAATTTTGCATTTCACCAAAAAGAGAGAAAGAGAGAAAATCAAAGTAGCTTCAGTTCGCTTCAAGAGATACAAAAGAGATGCTTTGGTAGCTGCGTTAGCCGGGTATTATAACATCGGTATAGTCGCAGGCAAGGGCTGCGTTGGCAGCGGGGAACGATGGAGAGAAAGCTCCGGGCAAAGGCAGGGGCCGCAAGGCTTTTCGCGAGTGCCGGTGATTTATATGCAGATTCGCTCGCGCGCACCTGCGCCCCCACCCCGTATATTTTCGGCTCTTCACGTGCGTGTGCACGCGGCCGGCGCTTCTGCTCTCGCTCTCGCCTATATCCTTACTTATACTTGTCCACTCCTCGCTCTCTTGACGTTATTACCAAGAAGGATGGCCCCGGCTATTTAAGCCCGAGGGGCCGAATTTGCTTTCCTCTACAAGCCCGAATTAGAGCCGCTTCTCTTAAAAACGCGCATATCCTTTTTAAAACCCATCTCTCTCTCTCTCTCTCTCTCTCTCGTCTTTTACTTCGCTTTCGCGAACGGCCAATTTCGTATATGTGCCTTAAATTACCAGGCTTTTGCAAAAATGCCTCTTACTCGAGCGTTCCCGAGGTTTTATTGTTGTTTCAAAAGTCCTGAGCGAGTTTGGTTCGTTGAGGCTAGTTTGGTGGTAAAAAATTCTTGGAAACTATCTGATTTTACAATTGGCTAGTTTAACGCGTTGTCCGTTTGTTTAAATAATAAGGAACGACCATTAGTTTCAGAATCGCTTTTTTGTTGAATCCATTCCCTTTAATGTACTTTTAAAATTATTTTTTGGCAAATAATTTAATTAAAAGAGCAGGAAAAGACTGAGATTTCGCACATTATTCAGTCGTTAATCCATAATAAATCGTAATTTTCGATTTTTTCAGAAAATAATCACTTAATCGTCTTTATTTATATTAATGAAAAGATTCATTTTGCGAAAACCAATGCAATTTGCAAAAATTAATAAACTTTATTTATTAAAATTTCATATTCTCGAAATGGCGGTTGCAAAAATTGTTATTTCATCTTGTCTGCCTCTCAACGCGAAAAAAAAAAGTTGATCGGCTTGCGTGAAAATTTTATTCGCTACTGTTATTCGCTAAAATGTATTCGCCTCTCTCCTATAGTAGCTAGGCAACGCCTCCGAAATAAAATGCGTTTTACCCAAGTACTTAACGATAAGCACAGCCTGAATAAATTTATGCCAAAAAAGTGAAAATTTTCATCTTTGCCAATTGTGCGATTATATAAAGAAAATATGCATGCGTCTTGACTCACCTTCGCCTCTAAACTCTCCTGCTGCGACTTTTTCGACTGTAGAGGTTGTTGGGGTGATTCAGTGCTCGTATGCAGGGCCGTCTGCAATTAAAAACATGAAGGAAAGCGTTAGATACGTGTCGGGCGCACGAATATGAATATACAAATTTAAACGGCGTCAATGTAATGGTAGATTTTAATGATCCGCGAACATGCACGTCTAAAGTGGGCACACAAAAAAAAAGGAACGCCTTTGTTCTGCAATGCAGTTTTTAATGCAACGATTAAAAAAAAAAGCTTGTACCGTACGTCAAGCTGGATAAATATATACGTTTCGAGTAGATAAGCTGTTGAAATTGGGAGAAAAGAAACGCAGTCATTATAGCCGCTTGTGAGTAATTGTACACTCGTAGATTGTTATTTCCTTCCGCGCCGCAAATTTGATCAAAACCTTTGTAATTGAGTTTGTTGGCTATAATAATTTCGGAAATTTCGATTTCCATATAGTACAAAGTTCAAGGACTACCGACGATCTCAAGGTCGAAAATAAATGGCCATTTGCCTGATGCTACGTTATTCAAACGAATATTGATACGGTCCGTGTAAACCCGTTTGCTAACGCCTCATTCGTGCGCGTTAGACTCGTGCAAATACGGCGGCTGGGATAACGAGTTTAATGATAAAAAAGAAGAACCTGCTGCGTGTGCGTTGTTAAGAGTTGCCAACTAGCTAATTGTACGTACAAGAAAAATTATCGCTTTTTTCCATTTGAAATTGGACTAATTTTTTCATTTTTTATCTTTATTTGAAATATCGAAATTACCGAATTTCGAGATGAATTCAAATTTAATCAAATAAACAGAGTATTGTAAAACGAGAGACATTACAAAGTTTCGGAAATGAGCGTAAAATGCCGGAATGAAAATTGCCGAGGCTATACATCGGTATTATACTACTTTTATTAAAATTCCTGGCCTTTTTACCTCGGCTTTTAATTGCTACCCCGGCGAAACAAAACGAAAACTTGGGGAGGGAAATTGCGAATGCGCATGTTTTTTTCGATAGATCGGGCCAACAACAAACGTACGGTATACGTAAAATATTTTCTTCTCCAAAGAGGAGGTGGAAATATAAGAAAGAGCATACCCGTGCGCAGCTGCGCGTAATTGGTTTTCTATAAAACGTTTACTGCCTTTCGACTAACTGCCGCGTAAAATCTTTACTGATAGAATAATGTATTTTTTTTCCTTTCGAATTACCTGCGAATTTAATATTTAACCTTACGATCGTTGACAAAATTTACATTTTTTCCAAACTGTACTTTGGTTTATTTCAAAAATTTAAATATCCCCGGACACTTTTTTCGGCAAATAAAGTCTCTTTTCCTCTCTTTACCCCCCCTTTTCCGTCTTTCCCGCGCGCTGAGATTACAGGCATTCCGAATACCTCCTGGGTTTACTTGGAGGTCAAGGGCAAAAGATACACACAAGGATAGCTAGATACTTTGGCTCGTCCAGTACACGAAGCGGACACGATACGAGACGACTGATGTATACCATTTGCGCGGCGAATCTACGCTGATCCTCGGCGAAATTGACGCCGTTTCTCGCTGGAATTTTTGAATGAAACGATCTCTCGTAGGTGAAATAAAACTTATTATTCCCGGTGTAATTTAATTATCGTTAATTCAGAGCAGTTGCCTATCCATCCAGATTAATGTCTCGCGTAAATTGCGAACAGGAATATATACGAGTACACACTTAACAGGCTATAGGGGGAGCGATAAACAAGATGCTCAAGAGCCCGAGTGTGTGATGCAGTCAAATTAACCTGAATCGATCAGCGCGAAAGTGCAGTGGGCTCCGCATAAGACGTAGCAGCCTGTTTCCGAATATTGGGGGAGAAAAGCAAAAGATTGACGCCGATAAACATCGTAAGTCTTCGTCAAAGTGGCCCACGCTGAAGGATTATCTATCGAAAATCTCGACGTACCTCCCGCCCGCAAAAAAAAAAATATCGCTGTTATTCTCTAGGCTTTTCCTATAGTTTATCTTGGCTTTTTTTTGGTCGTGAGATAAGCTCATACAAGAGGTCACTTTTTTTTAGAACGAATGAATTTTTGTATGGAAATGTATTTATTATACCTTTTTGCCCAAGTTGTTGACAATTTTAACAAACAACTTTTTCGACGATTCGTGACGTGTATTGAACCGTTTTTAATGCAAAAGACACGTTTCGCCACTACGACGCATCAATTATTTGAGAAACTTAAATACTTCATGTTCTTTTCTCGTCAATTTTCCCATTTCATTCTTTTTTCCCTGCGTTTAAATTTTCAATCGACGCTTCTGGCGCCTATAAATAAAGCAATTTTTCACCAAGTTTGCAGAAACGTAAAAGCGCTACATCGCCGCCGGGATCATTGGCCCCGTCGGATGCACAGCCTCATACGCGCAGAGACGCGTTAATCAAGCGCAGGGGTCGCGTGCGTGAGTGTTCTCCTCTCGCGGTTCGTTATATACACGCAATACCCTCCAGTCTACTCATCCTCTCTCCCTTATCGAGCAGCTTCGTGCGACTCGTCGAGTCGTACACAGAGAATAGCTTAAGCCTGCGGGTTAGAGAGAGATAGAGGAGTGCGCGTATATATACGTGCGGGTAAACGCCCATCTTGGGCACGAAGGAGGGCCGGAAGGTGATGCGCAAGCCGAGCTAGCACTCTCTCTCTCTCTCCAAGAGATCTCGGGAATAACTTTTCTCCATCCGCCGCTCGCTTATCGCTTTCTTTCTCTCTTTCTACCCGCAGAGAGTCTCTGGCGCCCCCGAGCTTATTTTTTTCTTATTTTTACCTCACGACGCTTTTTTCTCTCGGCGGGCCTGTTTATTCGTGTCTATGTATATAGCCTCTCCAATGCAAACGACGCGCTTGCTCGGGTAGACCCCTCTATCCTCGGAATTTGATTTGCGCGACGCTTTTCGAATTCGCGCAGCCCCTTCTCAACTTGGTCGTTTAAATTCAGCGCTTTAGGCGGATATACTCGAAAACGGCGTCTTCTGAATGAAGAAAGGCGGCAAGAACGAGGAAATATCTTTAGGAAATACGACTCTGTTTATGGAGAGAGGCTTGCGCGGCTCTTGCTTTTTGCGTTATTACGAGGATAACAGAAGGCCCGAACAAAGTGTGCTCTCTTTCTCTCTCTCTCTCTCTCTCTCTCTCTCTCTCTCTCTCTCTCTCTCTCTCTCTGCCTATTTTTATTTAGCGATAAAAGTTTTGAAAAAAATGGGTACATCGCAAAGACCTTTACTCGTCGCGCCTTATGTTTTCAATAGCAATTTTCGGAGGAAACGCAAAATATGGGTCAGCGACTCTGGATAGGTTTTTTTTTCCTCGTTCTAGAAAGTTTTTTCCCCGGGATCTTTGAATCTCGATTTCAAAAGCATTCTCGATTAATACGGCTTCGCGGTAATCCGTATCATCTGTCTCTTAATAAGAAAATTTCATTTTTCCTGATGCGATTTGTTAGCTCGGTCTCGTAATAAGCGTCTCATGACAATCCGGGACTTTGTATATGGAATTATTTAAGAGAACACCGAGCGACTAACTGGAATCACTGTTATATCGCTGATCTATAATATTCTTATCTTAATAATGTGCGTTCGCGAGAAGCGCTAATTAAGATACAAAGTTTCTTAGAGCGTCATACTCGTTTTATTCCACGCGTTATTCGCGCGCGATGCGACAGTATTTTTATTATCCTACGCTGATTTGTTCAACGTTATAATTATCATTAAAACAACAAAAAGATAAAAGAGCATGAGCATTCGTTCTTAAGCGTAACAGCAAATACAATATTAAAGGACTCATTCCCTCTACAAACACACTGTATATCCGTTTCAGCGGAATTGCAAAACTTGGTTAGCCATCAAACGTCGAAATCCGAGCCCGTCATCGCAATCAACCTTATGCCAAACGAATGGAAAAGAAATACTCGCTGACAAATATTGACAAATCTTTGACGGCGATCTGATGGCGCTACTTTAGGAGGATTTCCCGGAGAGAGAGAGAAAAAAACAAGCCAGTCTGTGCCATATCGCGCGTATAAAGCCGAGGAAAGATCGGCTTACGATCGCAATGATAACGCTTTAAAGCTCTGAATCGATATACGGCGATGGCTGTGCTTTGGCAACTGCATCGGGATGGTTAATCTTTTTTTTTTCTTTTATAGACTGTACACTCGCTTTTATCCGATGGGCCCATGGAAAGCCTATTCGCCTTTCCAGCCGATGCCCTTCGTACTCCACTTTTTCCTTGTTTACTTTTGTTAAACCATGTCGAGGGAAATAATAATAATAACGTTAAAATTTTAAGTGCAACCAAGAGAGAGAGAGAGTGCCACGCGGAGAGTCATCTGCTCGTAACTGCTCTCGGCTACGGGTATTTAGTTCGATGTAATAGCAGCGGTAAGATGAGATAAGAGGGTCAGGGGGTGGAGGGAGAGGCGGAAGCTATTGCATGGGTATAACGATCGGAGAGTTGCTCTCGGTTCGGAAACGAGCATGTTTGCGCGCGGCAGAGAGCCGCTCTCTCTTTCTCTGCTGAGACTGGTTTTGCCGGGCGCTCTATTGCAAGCCTATACACCGCGCGCGGCAAAGCCAATTAGAGGAGAACTGCGGGATTCCGAGTGGGCCTCTCTTGACTCCCGTGGCCGCTGTATATAAGAGGTCTTTTCTTCGTAACCTCCCATCCTAGCGTGTTTTTCTACCGGCCGCCGCTGTATAGCTTTGAAGAATAGCTATTTTGCTTTTTTTTTTCTTTTCTTTTCTAGCTCGACTGGTAAACCCAGCGAAATTGGAAATCGTTTATCTCGAAGTGTTCGCGAGTAACGAGTCGACTCTGTACTGTTTTCTCTTTTTTTTTATGCGTTGTTTAATATTTCAATTTTATAAATTAGAGATTCTTTTTTGGCGCTGTAAGATAAGCATTTTCGAGCTTAAAAAGTTAAAATCGAGAAACTCTTTAATTATTAACAATCTGGCTTGTTCAAGAAGAATAACGAAATATTATAAAATAGTAATAGGAGGATTTTGAAAATTCTCAGAGAAACTTTGAAATAACGGATTTTCCCATGGACAAAAAAGTTTCAGGCAAAAGGTAACGTTCCATTAACGAAGGGCTAAGCTGGACGTCGTCGTAAAAGAAAATAGGTATTTTTTATACATCAAAGTAGGGATTACGTCTCAGTCGCGCTGCCAAAGCGCATAAAGTTGTTAAGTGGTTTGATGAGCAAAACGACAAAATCATTTTTCTCGGCTTGGGCGTTCAGAGTGAAAGTAACGATAACAGCTGCTCTCGCATGCTGGAGCACTTTGCTATTCCGAACTTTTGTTTCGTAACCCCTCGCGGATGGTGTTGGAATGGTAATGACTCTGGTTTACAAATTGATGGTTTTATGATCGTCGGAAACTTTTTTAAACGGAAAAATATATCAATTTGGATACACTTTGTATGGATTACTCCAGTGACTTCTGATTTCAACGTACTTTACGAAAGAAATGACGATTTAAAAAAAAAACTTATTTCTTTTGAAAATTCAAGATAAGAACGTAAAAAATAATGTTGGAAACAAAAAAACTTACCAATGAAACGCTGCGATGTTGAATCGTCTGTTCGGGCTCGTCATTTTCATCCCCACCGCAGTCGGTAGTGTAGCATACCGCGCTTTTTTTCGACACCCTGTAAGACGTACCTAGACATCGATCGAAATTAGTTTGAAATTAATTTAAAAAAAAAAACAACTTTTCCAATAACACAGAATAAATTTTTGTTCAATTCATTATTACATTATGTAATTCGCTTCGTTAGCTTTCGTTCAACATTTTCAAGAGGATTACACTATTCAACTTTGCAGTATTCGCTTATCCCTTTCTCTCTCTCTCTCTCTCTCTCTCTCTCTCTCTCTCTCTCGGCAGCTTAATAAGACTTTCAATTTTCCAGAAATTCAAGGGGAGCTTTGAAATTGCGCTTGGAACAATTGCTTGAATTCTAATGCTTCCCGTGCGCGCCAAATTGAATTTAGATGTGCCGTACGCGAGCGCTCGCGTTATTCAACAGTGACCCAATGAACAGAGAAAAGGATCAATTCTAGCCCGGTTAATCCGCAATTAAACTTTAATTCATCGCCTCTCGAACGCCCCGGCCAACCTGATTAAATAGAATGCTTTTTCGTGCCAAACAGGATAAAACGGTTACTCTCTCGACAATGCCGGATAACTTTACGTTTCGACGAAATTTTAAACGAAATTTAGTATAAGCTACCGAGCGAGATTAGATTTTTTTTTATCGTTGCTTTTTAATTGGAATTGAATAACATTAGTGACGGTTAGGTAATAACCATCGAAATTTACATTAATAGTTTACAATTTTTATCTTTTTTTTGTAGTTTATTTAATTTTTGTTTTAAATAATTGTTAGTTGACTTTAAGGATATTACTATATGACCGAGGATGAAGGTAAATTTGAATAAAAATTTTACATACTGCCATTGTAACGTAATAATCTCACCTGAATGTCTTCCCATTTCGGTTAAAAAAATTGCAAAGTTGAACAGCGGATTTTTTCATTATTACATTGAATGCATCGCTGGGCTTTTCTCCTCTCTTTATCGCGATCTTGAAACCGTTACCTCTTGGTATCGTGTATTCTTGAGGAAATCTGCAACAAAAAATAGATAAATCATATAAGATGAATCTTTTGAATTACATAACAATAAATAATTACGTTTTAATGGTTTCTATTGTTACTTCTTTTTTTTCAAAACAACAGAGCTTGAATTTCCTGTGTGTAATATAATAAACTGTTGTTTTCCGGGTGAAAAAGGAAAAAAACTATTGTGCAATGATTGATGAAGGGAGTAAAGTGATTAATTGGACAGTTTATTAGAAGTGCATTATTTTAGCTGCACCGAAAATTTGTCGCCCTAAATGAACTTGTCAAAATAAAAAGAAGATTGTGTAGGAGTGATAAATCGCTATACATACGGCCAATTACACAAGCTCAATACAACTATTAATAAAAAAAACCGTCTTTGCGAGACAGCTTCTTTTTTTTTAAGGTCACCAATTATTCTTTGCTTGTTTGGACAAAATAAAGCAACGTAGTTATTATTGCTTTTTTCAAAAGTTAATCAAAAGAAAAACAAACAAACAAATGCACTGCTTATGCTGCTAAAGTTAATATTTTAAAGGTAAATTTTAGTTATTACGAAAATTCGATCGAACGACAAGTAACATGATCAGCTAACAAAAGTGCCACTCCAAGAGACAGAGAGAAAACGTCGGAAGGCTATTTTGCAAACAACGTATATCGAAAGTAGTTTCACGCGGTCGTATAATCATGGCATAAGGCAGAGGCCACTCCTTGCTTCTGAGCAATAAGCCATTGTGAGCGTCAAATCACCGTCTGTCCCCTGACGTAATAGTCCGTTAAGAGAAGAAGAAGAAAAAAAAAGAAAAAGTGCGCAATGGCATGCAAAGTGCGGGTGACAGTCGTATATATACTAGAGAGTCGCATCTATATAGGCAACGGGTAATTAACCGCTTCAACAGCGGCGGCGGCAGTTCTCCAACTCTTTCGGCCGCGCACACATAACCGGGCACACATTCCTCCCCCTTCAAATAACTGCATCGGCTGCGAATCCAGTATGGGATGGGGGGAGAGGCACGCCAGGCTTCGAGCACACGGCGGCAGTTTTCATCTTGTGCAACGAATGACTGCACATATACCCCGATGAGTGCGCGCATAAGAGGGAGGGAGAGAGAGAGAGAATGACTGCATCTGCAGCGTCCGAGCGTGCACATTGACGTTCTCCCGCGTATTCTCTCTCCCTCTCACTCTACGATGCACAGCTTATAGCTGTATATGAGCTTATCTCGAGCTGTACAGCCGCTCTCCTCCCCCTCTCGGTGTATACGTATATAACGGGCCTGCAGAGAAGAGCGACGGCGGCGCCCCGGCAGCTGTCCGTCAGTTCACTGCGTCTATACGCTCGTTGCACCCCATACCGTGCTCGGCTATGTATGAGCGCAGGCTTTACAAAGCGGAAAACGCGATTGCCGCCGCGCGGCCCCCTCGATCCCTATATACGTGCGTTCCCTATGTATAACGTATTATTACATTTCCCCAGAGTTCCAGCGCTTATACGCATACTCTCCCTCGCTTACGAACCTCCCCCCATCCGCCCCCTTATACCATCACCCCCGCCCCCCCCCTTTCTCCACGGCCTTGTCACCTCGTGGTTTCTCACTTGTGCTCTTTTCACTAGAGCGACTTTCTCGCTTCCTATAATCTGCTCGCCACGCGCAGGCGTTATGGCTTTACCCGCCTTTCAGCACTGGTCGCTCGAGAGAGTCAATGCGAGTCGCCGCGCGCTATTTTCTCTCGAGCGATTCGAATTGCTTCTGTCTACTCTGTAATGGCATGTTTACATCCGATGATCGGCCTCTATCCTGAGGTTTTCTAAGTTGGCCTTCGATAACGAATTTGTTTTAACAATTTGTAATTTGCGTGAAACGGGTTAAAAATAATTTAAGAGACGATTTTTAAAGGGGAAACAAACAAGTATGGCAAAAAGTGTATATCGGGATATCGTTAGTGCTCTTTAATACCGGGCTTTATAATGATAAGCGGCGTTTGAGTAAAATTCAGCTCCAAATTTGTACCTCTAAATTAAATTATTGCAGGAATAAAAGGAGAAAGAAAAAATAAAAGTTTCAAAGTTTCAAGAGTCGAAAGGACATCATAAATTTTCATAAGTTTGAAGTTTAAAGAAAACTTGTTTCTAACCCCCCGGCATTTTCTATCCCGTTAAAAAAAAATATCCTTTTTTTATTTGAAGTTCACTTTCGAAGTTCTATTTCCTTTGAAACTTTAGCGTAACGGCAGTATTTTAGAATAGTTCACGTCGAGTACTTTGTTTTTGCTTTTTATTTTACCTAATTTAATACTTTAAGAAAAAAAATACCAACCACGGCTTATTACTTTGTTCATAAAATTTAAAATTGATTAGAAAAATAACAAAACAAGAAACATATCAAACGACCACAACGAGAAAGACAATCCATTTTATTCTTCTTTTATACATCCTTCAAAGTACCAAAAGGCGATACTTTAAAAATCTCCCGAAAAATTTTCAAGAAATTCGCTCGCAAGAGAGGGAGAGAGAGAGAGATAAAAAGAGAGATAGAGATAACGCACTCTCGCAATGCCATGTAAAATCGAGCGCGCGAGCTTCCGTAAGCAAAATCCGATTTTCACGACCTCGTTTTATGCACACGACGAATTCAAGTATATTTTCCCTCCTACGGACCTATTCGCTCGTTTGCACAGCGAAGAAGCGTAAGGCAGAGAAAAAGAGAGTGAGACTTGGGCAAGTTGTTCTCGGGGGAGTTGGTTTGAAATCGGACGACGTCGATATCCGCAGGCCACGTAGAACATGATCCGCATCCCTTTTCCGCCTCTAGCCTTGATAAATCTTTTTCTAGCTTTTTGGACACCTGCATCTTATACTATGCATCTCTCTATCTCTTTCTCTCGCTGTTTTTCTCGTTGCTGGAATCGAAACGAGCTGAATTTTTCTTCCATCGTTGGCATCTCAAAGACGCTGTTTCTCACGAGATATTCGCTCGGCATTATTTTTGTTTTTAGTTACTAACAAGACTTGCGCTTTATAAATTAAATTTTTAAATGAAATAACTTTATATTAAAAATTTTATCAAGTTTTAATTTTGTTTAAATAACGAAAAAAAATCAACAGGTATTACGATATACGGGCACATTCCGTAACGCAAAACAAGAGCGCGCACTGTATGTAACGTAATGCAGAGAACGCAAGAGAGAGAGAGAGAGAGAGAGAGAGAGAGAGAGAGAGAGAGAGAGAGAGAGAGAGAGAGAGAGCGAGGGAGAGGGAGAGAGAGGGAGAGGGGCGGGGGACAGAGGGAGGGGAGTGAACCATTTCATCGGCAACAAATGGTCCAAGCTGTCAAGTCTTAGTACCGAGGTCTTATAAGCTATTGCATATCATAAATTAGAGGAGCTAGGGGGGTAAGGGAGGGGGGGGGGGGAATTACGCAGTGCTAGCGTCACGCGCGTCCGCATCTATGTATGTGCAAGGCTGTACGTCGAATGATCTATCACCGTTTAATGTGCGGGCATCCCCGGGACGTGTATAGAGGGCGTGCCTCTCACAGTCTGACGGTTACTTTGCGATCTCTGTGACAGCGGGATTCTTTGCATTGTCTGATTTCTCTCCCTGTACCCTAACCCTCCCCTCTCTCACTTTTCCCCCTTAACGCCACTCGACCCTGCTGACGCTCAGCTATACCTACTACATATGCTGATTATTTTTTCGTATTTCCTAATGGCACTGGAATATATCAAAATATATCATTCAAATATATGTGGTTGAGTAAAAAAAAAAAAGAACGTTGAGTTTGCATTTGTAAAGTCTGATATTTATGTTCATTTTCCAAATCTATTGTCACAGCTGTTTTTTTTTCATATCCGTCGTGTTGGGTCAATATATTATTATATTTGTTATTTTTTTTTTTTCGAAAAAAGCTTAAACATTGCATTTTTTGTGCGTTTTTCCGTTAAAAATAAGCTGCAAAAAAAAAGGAAGATTTTCAATCTTGAAATAATCATCAGTCCTGGAAGTTTACGGAGCTTCAAAACTTGAAGTAAACGTATTCCCTCTGACGTTTGAGAAAAGGCATCCGAGCGTATATGTATATACACGTACATAACGCTGGCAGCAGGCTGGAGGCGCATTTATTAAAGTCAATATAGAGAACATCCAGAGTCTGTTCGAAAAGCAGGGGGGAGGGAGCAAAAGGAGAGGGAGACTCTCTCGAGACATTATGCGCCATGTCAGAAAATCTCTCCAGCGCGCCTCGACACCTCTCTCTCTCTCCCCTCCGCAGTCTCTATATACGAGTGCGCCCAAGCTTTTTCATTCATAATTGATCCGTCGCTGGTAATTTATTCACGCAGCGAGGAGGCTTCCGGAAAATTGATGACTGCTCTCGGTATATATTACCGAGCGTACGCCGCGTTACGCATACGCGACGTGTTTCATTCAGATTTTGAATTTTCATTAAAAATAATAAAATCTAAATCAAATTAGCGTAGGGAACAAAAAAATAATGCAGCTGATAACTTTAATTGCTAGCCACGAAGAATCGGGGCTAATTTATCAGGCCAGCCAATCAGCGGTAGAGGGGAAAAAAGACGAGGGGAGAGGATCGAGAGAACCGTGCATACGATGAGTTGCAACTATAGGACATTCCCAAAGTACCGTTACCGAATCATACAATCTGATTGATGGGATCACACGAAAAAAAGAAAAGGAGAAGGAACGTATCCGAAAGCTAAGGGTGATCCAGATAGGGGAAACGAAAGGCGTGGATGCAAATCATATACCAAGGGACAATAATTGCCGAGGCCGAAGGTGTTCGCTAAAGATTGCTCGTAAGTGAAACACACAAGCCAACTCCCTATATGTAACGCTACGTTACACCCTCCTTTTCTCTCTCTCCCCCTCGTTCTCCATTCTCCCCCGTTTCCGTATACACCTTCCTGTTACAGCACTGGCGCTTAACGGCCAATTCCCACGAAAGTCAAGGGGCCCCCGCGAGTTGTTGCTTCATTATATACACATACGCGTACAGAAACGCATCCTTCGGGCGTACACACTTCACGCGTATAGGGCGTATAAAGCTTTGGACGGAAATTAAACAGGACAAGCGCGGCGATGCCTTTGACTCGTCATCCAGCTTTTTTCGCCTCGACTATTTTTCTTGCGCTTCGGCTGCAAAAGCTCATCGGATGCGTCTCTCCATTGAGCCCTTGGCACGAAATGTTAACTTGGTAATTTATTCAACGGGGGACACGAGATAGAAAGAGAAGGGAGGACAGGAGGGAAGGAAGCGTGGATTGGAAAATTCGTATATGTAACATTGGCAAAGTCGGAGCAAAGTTGAAAAAGTCCGGTACACGAGTTTGGGCTTAAGCCTGTTTTATTATTTAGCTAGATTTCTTTTTTCTTTCTTGACAAAATTGTCGTACATTCAGTTTTTTTTTTTTCATTACAAGCGGTATATCGAGCATTAATGTTAAATTGTTTTCGCTTAAGTTTTTTTATTCGGACAATCGCTGAATAATATTGACTTTTAACTACATTTTACATTTATCAGTAAATACTAATATTATACGTTCAGTATAATAAGAATGACCGAACGATTCAGGGAAAAGTACGTCAACGTTCTAACCGAGAAATAAAATTTCGACAATATCGCGATACAGTCGCTCCATATACGCACATTGACACGTGTCCGTCTATTTGTTTATCATTTATTTCACTAGCGCGTTAAAACGACGCGCGTCTATTTCGATTTGACAAAAGTATATATATCCGGTAAATTTAGCCGAATTTGTCTATGGATTAACGATTTCGCTTGAATATTCAATTCTGGAAAATATCGAGCATATATTCACCTGTTTATATTATTCTCGGCGATCGGGAGACCGTTAAGGGCACCTATACACGACGCAAAACAGCTGGCGACAGGTGCGCGAAGGCGTGAACAGCTCGAGAGAGAAAGAGAGCTATTACCGTCTGGGTAAAGACGGTTGTGCGAGCTTATTATTTACGCCGAGATGAAAAATTCTGTAAATGTTAGGACCTGGAAACTTGTGTACTGTTACGCGCGCGTCCGTGCAAATTACGAGCCGTTTCAACGTCTACGTCCGATGTATTAAAAAATTCCCCAAGTTTTTAATAATAAGCAAATAGTTGCTTTAAAAACTTCGTGCTCGGTTAACGGCTGTATCACCATCATCATCATCATCATCATCATCATCGTCAGTCTTCACGCTCTAATTGAGACTCGTATAAATTCAAAACTCGCCGTGTAAAAAAAAACAAGAGTAGCTTGGGGGCCCCTCTGGGCTTCTAATTAACATTGACATTAATAAAGCCCAATTAAGGCATTTTAATTGCCGCTGCAGTACAAAAACACTTTAGCACAGGGGCTCAGTTTTCTGCTGTACGCGCTTCTACTAAATTAACAGTTACCAGTGCCGTGTGGCGTATGTGTGCGCGGGTTCGTGTATACAAGCCTGTTCGTGTTTGTTGCCCCGCAAATATCGAGAGCTTCGGCTGAAGTACATATACGAGCGCCGGGGCAATCAAACATTCCAGAAAACGACTTTATCAATTTTCGCGTTGGATCGATCGCGAAGCTCGAGGCTTTATTCTTGCGCCTGGAACTTCAATCAATCGCCGGGTGAGCCATCGAATATCTATTTCCGCTTGTATTATGCGCGCGCCCGAGAAGTCAAGACGTCAGTGTGGCCGGTGTCGAGCTGCTCGATGAATTTTCCATGCGAGCTGTTAACTTGTATTAAACAAGTAGTTTATGATGAACGGTATGCAGCTGTAACGATATTACTAAGTTTAAAAATGATTAAACGCCGCGAATGAAAAAGAGTCGATTACTTTCTACGCGCTATGCGCTCTCGGAAACGGCGAAAAAATAAAAAGAGAAAAAATAACAGAACCAGAATCCGATTGATTCCCGGCGATGCGGAGAGACACGGCAGAACCAACGACGCGGTACAGCTATATTTTTCAGCCTAGCAATTGTTCGTTTACAGAATTGCGCCGGGAGCAACGTGAAGCGCTCTCGCAGAAGCCGATCTAGCTCGGCGAGGATAGACTCGGCTACCGTTTAGCGCGCGCAGCCTCGACGAGCCCGCGCTCCTCCTGGCTGAGGAGGCTGCCGGCCATGAAGTCCGCGACGTGCTCGACGTGCTGCTCGAGCAGCCGCATCCTGGCCTGGCGCGCCGCCTGCCTGGCCTCCTCCTCCCCGCGGCACTGCTCCTCGAGCTCTCGCCTCAGCCGGGCCACGGCCTCCTCCCGGGCGCGGCTCCGCTCGAGCATCAGCCGCTCGAGGTCCGCCCGGTGCTGCAGTCCCCTCCGGCGACGGGCCTCCGCGCTGAGCCGCTCGAGCTCGGCGGCCTGCCTCAGCCGGGCCATCACCGCCTCGGCGAAGAGGCGCTCGCGCTCGAGGAAGCGCCGGCGGCACTCCTCCTCGAGCCGCATCTGCTCGGCCAGCTCCTCGGCGAGTCGCCGGCTCGCCTGCCTGCGCCGCAGCTCGGCCTCGCGCGCCTCGAGTTCGGCCTCCCTGCGCGCCTCCTCCGCCATCGCCTCGCCGAGGGCGCGCTCCTGCTCTGCCCGCTCCGCCCGGGCGGCCCTCTGCAGCTCCTCCAGCAGCTCCGCCGCCCGCTGCACCAGCCGCGCGCGCCGCGCCTCGGCCTCGCGGCGCTCCTCCCGCAGCCCTGCCTCCCGGGCCTCGAGCTCGCCGAGGTGTCGCCGCTCCCGCTCGGCCTCCGCCGCCTCGAGCTCCTCCAGTCTCGCCCGGCCCAGCAGGCGCATCTCCTTCTGAGCGAGCTGCTCCAAGGCGAGCTGCTCGGCCAGCTCCTCCCGGCGCTCCAGCAGCTCTCGGCGCTCGCGCTCCTCGCGCGCCTCGTCGAGCTCGCGCATCAGCGCCCGCTCCCAGCGCTCCTCCTCGGCCGAGCGCAGCAGCTCCGCCCGGCGCTCCTCCAGCTGCCGGCCCAGCGCCTCGCGCAGCTCCCCGGCCCTGCGCTCCCGCTGCTCGGCCTCTAGTCGCCGGGACTCCGCCAGAGCCAAGGCCGCCCGCTCCAGCGCCAGCTTATCGCCGGCCTTGCTCAGTGCCGCCTCCGAGGCGCGCGCGGCCGCCTGCTCGGCCAGCTGGGCCTCCAGGGCCTTCAGCGTGTACGCTTTTTTCAGCTCCTCCTCGAGCTTTGTCAGCTCGTCCGCCCCGCCGGCGGCGGATCGAGCCCGCTGCTGGCTACGGTTCACGGCCAGGCTGCTATTCGAGCCCGTTGATCGGGCCGATCTTGCCCCGTCCATCCTCCTCGCTTGATGACTGCGCGCACCGGAAATCACACACAGACAAGACCGACTGATTATGCGTCAGCCAGACACTGCTTTTTTTATATCCTATGCTGTAGCACTTGGGGCTAGGCGGACTTTCGGATTCGAGGTCAATGATACACTCGAGAGCATTTAGATCGTATGTTAGGCTTTTTTTATAGGGATGGGATTTGAATGAGGCTATTATGACGATTCCAAGAGATCGTATTCGGCGAAATTTAGACTTGATTTTCTTGTCATCGCTCTAGAATTTAGTTTTATTTACTGATGTAGATGTGTTTCTGTATACAAAGTATTAGATTTAATAAAATCATAATATCACTAATCGTGAAATCATGTAAACTGATTAATTTTTCAATTACGATAGAACGCATTACGCATCTAATTTTCTACAAACTAGAATAAAAGTAATGTTGAAGATAACGTACGCGAAGTATTATATGTATTTTTGGCCTTTAGTTTCATTTTATACAAACTATTTTCAAAAACATTCGAAATCAGTTTTAACTCCGTAAATTGATCAGCAATTAAAGTAGTCTTCAAAAGGATATTTTGAAATATAGTAATGCCAAAGTGTACAAATCTTACCAATAATCATCCAGTAATTCGATCCTCCTTGAAATAGAAGACAATCGGTCAACAGAAAACTCAAATCACCCTTAACCTCGAAACTGCAACTCCGATTCACGACTCCAAAAAGCGGTTCCAAGGCCCAACAATAAACACTTTTACAAATTGGCCAAACTACCATTCAAGTCACTAACAAGAACTCGAGGATTTCAAGAAAATCGAACATCCAACCGAGCCAATTCTCAATAACTGTCGCTTCGGAAAAAGCGTAACACACAATACAATAATACCGAGAAACTAGCCGGCGACGCGTCAAAGAGGCGAGAATAACGGTCGACAACGCGAGGTTCACAAGCAGATGGCTCAACTGCGACTAGCCGGTTAACCGGCTCCCGCTCTCTTCGTTACGTCAAACGGCACTGGGGCCCTTTAAAAGAAGCGCAGCCATTGGCCCGACGGGGGACCAATCGAGTACGGCCCCAACGCACACGGTGCGCTTGTGGAGGGGAACGGCAGCGGCAAAACTACGGGAATTCAACTTGTGACTCGGTGTCCCTTTAGGCAGCGGATCGTAAATTTTATCCGACGTCAGTTTTATCATTGATTTCTCTACTGTATTTTTCATATCGGGATTTGGACTGTTGGAGTAAGCGCGAGAGTATGCAAACAATTTATTTGAAAAATATTAAAAATTACAAATAATTTTTTACCAAAACTTTGTGGTAACTCGTTTTTCCTAATCTTGATTCAGAAAATTTTCAGTCGATAAATAATTGTATAAACTTTATTATGCTTGAAAAGGCGTTTCTACGTTAGGAAATGAATGCGCCGTAATTTGTTTTTCGAATAATAACGTCCTTTAGATTTGACATTTGAAGTGGATTAAGCTATCTTAGCTTTAAAATCGCAAACTTTGCCAATGTGCAATTTGCTTCATGGCTTTAGATCTCCTTCCCTGTAGATTATTCGTAAGTCGTGTCTCTGCTTCAAACTTTAAGTCCTTGAGATTTAAGATTTGCGGTTCAGCATCGAATCCCAATCTCTTCAATTTATACGATTGCAAATACAGCTTCAAATGTTAAACCCTTGTGATTTATGAATTCCAAGTGATCTTCCTCATTATTTTCACGAGTCATCATTTTAAAAATCATAAAACCACCGCGTTGTAAGGCTAACTGCAATATCGGCGGTGTAACCAGTAATAACGGGAACCTAATCCCAACCCAACAAAAGCTCGACTCTCTGTAAGTCCGAAACTCCGAAACCTGCACGACGAAGCCTTACAGGTTTCGGAGCGAGCTTCGTAAATACATAGGTAGTAACACGAAATAATATGAGCTTGACGCGTATATACGTACAAAAGCTCTTCGACAGGTGGCTCCGTGTAGCGAGAGCCGCGTGCACAGAGAGACGTTTGCGGGTCGCTGAGCGAGCGAGAGAGCGCTGCTGCGGCAGGGTGGCTGGTGGCGTGCGGTGGAGGTGTGGGCCCACCCCCCTGGCGCAGAGAGCGCGGGGATGCGAGTATAGTGGGCTAGCAGTGCGCGAGCGAGAGATCGTGTATAGGGTGGTAGGGGGTGGCAGTAAAAGAGTGCCCTGCCGGCGGAGGCCGGAGCGCGACGGTGGCGGCGGCGGCATCCCCCGAACCCTCGCGAACCGCGGCGCGGAGGAGGCGCTCTCTCGCCGCGCAGCGCTGCTCGCCGTCGCGCGGCCGCTCTCCGTCAGTGTCAGCGCTTTCGCCGTCGCGCTTGCGTTACAGTCGCTGCTCTCCCCGGTTTTCTCTTATTCTCGCTTTACCCCCCTCGAGAGCTGCTGGTACAGTCGACTCTCTGCGCCAGCGCCTAGGACGCGCCGCACACACGACTATCGCTTTTCTGTAACGCCTCTATCGTGTGACCGCCCTCCCCCGTTCCCGTATACATAGTGCGAGAGTTGTGCCAGCAGCAGCAGCGTCGTCGGACGTTGTTATTGTTGCGGTGCGCGCCGCGAGGGAGGAAAACGAGGGGAGGAGAGGCGCGCGCTCCTGCGATGTAGCTGAGGAGCCCCGGAGGAGTGCAGCTCTGCTCCCGCTCTGGCTGTTTGCCGCCTGACCAACTCTCGGACGGACTACTTGTTACCTGTGCGTGGCCGTGTGAGTTTCTTTGTGTGTGTGTGTGTGTTGTCACCCTACCGAGCGGCTATTTTCATCGGGCCGCCGACTCGAGCGATAGCGCGCCAAAGCTCCGCGACAACGGATTCTCTCTCTCTCTCTCTCAGCTCCATACACACGAGTCAACGAGGATTGTCTTAGCAGAAGGGTCGATTCGCGTTGTAACAGTGCTTCGAATTGCCTGCCGCGTTATTATACCTGCTCGCGCTGCTCTGGCTTTAATTTTCCTTTCATTTTCAAAGCGAAAAGGCGCTTCGTGGAATAGAGCTGACGGGGGCGCGCGAGGGACTCTGACAAGTTTTCTAATGGATTCACTCGGCCACCAAGAGCAATTAAATTTTCAATAAGTCCTTCCCGGGGAATTCCTTGAATTCGGCCTAACAAAGTCGTTAAGGTTTTATATTCCTTCTTGCCGCTTGTGAATGTTTGCCACGATTGATCGTCGTTATATTTCGCTGCTCAAGAGTGTGTTCGGTTATTCTTTATTTTCCTTTTCGCTCTCGTTATCGTTCGTTCGTTTGTGGTGTGAACACCAGTGATTTTGGCATTTCTGTTTATAGTTGAAGATCAGCTTGGAAAGCAACTGGCTAACGAACTTTTTGTTTGGGTAAGTTGAAATAATTATCAGGTGTATCTGCGCTTAAATTTTAATTGACTCGATATAAGTTGTATTTACTCGTGAACTTTAGTTTGAAGTTCCGAGGAAACTAAATTTTTAATGATATTGGGATTCAAATTTTTTCTTACTACTTTAAAACAATATGAATTCGAACGTTACAATTACGCCCATGGTAGTTTGGGTAAACTTCGCTCCCATAAAATTGGATTCGATGAACTGAATTTAAGGCTATTCAGTAAAGTTAATTTCGAAACTTGTATCGAAAAAGTATCAAGTGTAGTTAGAAACTTTACAAATTTGATCTGCCCGATAATTTGAAACTTGATAAATGTAATAAGCGAAAGTATTTTTTTATCGATAAACAACGTTAAATTAATGTTATAGACATTTTATGGAATTTAAATGAAAATTGCAATTCGAATTACGCTAACCGTCATTTACAAATCATTGTTGTGTCTCGAAGTCGTAAGCAGCGCAATTATTCCATCTTTATAGGGCAGTTTTGTAACATTACGACAATTTGATGCCATTGCAAATGTTTATTCGTACGGAATGGACGTTATTTAAAGCCGTAAATCCGTGACTTGCAACTTTTGAAATATCATTATTATTCAAGTAGCTCATTATTGACGATACTCATTTGCAATAATAATGATATAACATTGTCTAAAGGTGCAATATATCGAGTATATAATCCAAAATTCTTTGAAACTTGAAATTTTCCGATCGAGTGCCATACAGAGCTGCAGCTCTCTGGCCGTGCTCCCTCCGTCTTTCCGCGCGCGGATCTGCATAATTTACGAATTTAAATTCAGCTTGAAATTTCGACTACTCGCCTTAGCCGCCGAGCATGTCCTTTATTAGCCCCCGGCATTCATACAAGATTAATATCAAAGGCAATTGAATTTCGCGAAAGCACGCCAGTGCAGCGTATACAGTTGACATACCCCGTGCTTGGGATAAATTAAAAGAAAAGCCAAGCGCGTTGCGTTAGTTCGTGGGAAACTTATATACCTTACGCCCGCAGAGCCGCATAATTGCGTTGCTGGAGGGCCGGAGAGAAACAGAGAGAGGGCAAGTATAAGGAGATCATTTCCGAAAAGCCAGCCTAGGCGTTCTAAGCTTCTCGGAGCTTTGCACGTCGGCCAGGCGCGACTCTCCATTTCTCACTGTGCCTTCTTCCTGGGGACCACCTCTGGGCTTCCACACACATGTGTGTCCGCATTGCCGTTATTGGTGTGTACGGACAAGAGGGCGTACGAGCGGCACACGTGCATTTTGCCGACGAATTACCGCGAAAGAGCATATTGCTCGGCGCATATACCGTTTGTTTTGTCCGGCTTCCTCGACCCACTTTTTCTTTCTTCGATTTCCCAGCGAAATGCGATACCAGTCGCGACGGCAGCAACTCGGGCGAGAAAATGTGTGCCCACCCACCTCCTCCGGATACCCTACACCGCGCTCTGTCTCTCCATTTACTCCTCCGCCTCTGACTCTCGCTTATTTTCCAACCTAAGCGAGAGATCTACATTGACGGAAAGGTATACGCAATCACTTCATCGTCACTGCCTGTCGATAAACACTTTTTCCTCGGGCTCGATTTTTTTTCCAGCGAACAAAATCATTACGTCTGATTCTATAAAGGGTTTGCGGAATATGGTAAACATTTTTGAAAGATGGGTTATTTTTATCCAAGGGAAACGTTCAATTTTAGATGGACGATGCCGATGATGGACTGTGACGTTACATATACGTTGTTGTAATTCGATTCTTTTGTCAACATCAATATTGATCTGCAAGTGAAACGAGATTATTGTAGAATTTAATTTTGAGGATATTTTCAACGCCGCCGGGTTGCAGGCGTTTCGATAAACAGTTAGCAAGTCAAATATTTTATATTTTCGATACGTCATGTGGACGCGAGAAATTTCAAAGAATGTTTTTCTTTCAGGCAAAAAAAAACAATAAATGTACGAACAAATGAAGAGTGCAGTAAAAAAGAGTTTATGCCTTCTTTTTCCAATGATGAAATTTAAAAAATCGTTTGATGTAGCAATTAAAAAATTTATGGGAAATGAGACTATTTACATTTATTAAAATTCAATACTGATATGTTCGTGCATTAAAAATTGAAATATTCGCTGAAAACTATATAATTTAAAAATATCTAGGTTATTCTATTATTATTAATATTCTAAAAATGTCACGTAAATTTTTTTCAATTTCTTATATTAAACTTTTTGATACGCCATTAACTTCGACGAGACTTTTAACGATATTTCACAGTCAATTACAGGTTACGATAAAGTGTCTTTAAGTAACTTGGATGAAATAAAAAGTCAGGCAACATTAAGGAAATACTTTGAAGCAAGTAATTTTATGTAATGGGATTTCTTTACCGTGTCAAAGGCTGAATTAACTGGTAACGGCTTAAATAAACTTTTACAAAAAAAAACTTTCTGCGCGAACGAGAAATTTGGACCTTTAAAAACTGATTTCTCTTATTTCCGTTCTTTTATTTAACTTATAATTGTATTTAGGCAATTATTCGTTGGCGAAAACGAAGCTTGAAAGTACAAGTATCGTAAAAGAAACAAAAACTTTTTTAACATAATATTTCTCTTTTTGACTTTACTAAAATAATTTAAAGACATAACGGGTTATTAAATACTAATATAGTATTCTATAAAAAAAGCTTTTGATAGAGTAAGTCGTTATTTTTACTCTATTCTACGCTAAAAATTGATTCAACTTATGCCATTTATATACATAAATTTTTTTACGAACCTTATTTAATCTTCACGTCAAACGCACAAAAGACATAAGTCTTCGCCGGGAAGATGAATTGAATTAGTTCCTTGTTGGAAATGAAGTGTCTCTTAGTGTCGCAGGAGATGTTAATATCTACCATCTGCATAAGCGTTTTAACATTTAAATTTACATTAAAAGGTATTTCAAATATTTTTATTTTGCTTAATTAGCAAGATTCCTTTAAATATTTCGGTGATTTTGCAGCGATTACAAACAGTCTCTCTCGCGTGCATTCCTCCACACTTAGAAGTCTTTCTAGCTTTGCTTCAAGTTTCCCCAGAAACAAAAAAAACTAGAGTGAGCATATAAAATGCATGGGCCAAGTTCCGTAACTGTTACAATTGTATTTCATTGTACCAAATACTATTCGTGTCTGATCTTGATTATTCTTTCAAATTAAAAATTGCTTGTAATGTAGGAAAAAAAATTTGCCGGTGGAAAAAAATTTCGAGGCATTGTGCGTGTATGATTAATTTGTGGAAGTATATTGCTCTAACACACTGTCAGTTATTTAGATTTAGTTAAGTAATTTTTTTTGTAGTGACAAGTCATAAAATTTGCAATTTATTATTAATCGATCGAAATATAGGCACCAACATAGCTTCATTATACAGATATGTAAGAATTAAGTCTACAACTTAATATTAAAAGTTCCATAATCTATTTAATAATGTTACATTCAAGTTACTAAGTTGGAGAGACTTGAGACTGTACGACTGTTTGTATGCTGTGGCTTTCCTTTGTTGTGCAAAAGCTTACGTACTATTCAAAGTAATAAAGTTGAAATGTTTTAATAAACTAAAATTAATTTCAATAATTATTGTTTTAGCTATATAAACAAATTAAATTATTCGTAATTAATTTTATTATATTAAAGTTACCCTTCATTAATTATTTACAAATGACCATTATTTCTCATCAACTTTGAATTCGCTTGTATAATAAATGCATTCAACATTCATAATGTGAATACTTTAATAAAACAGTTTAATTATAATTTTAAATGCGAAATTAAAAATAAACCCGCTAAAAAACACTGTCAATTCAGCGGCCAAACGATTGCTCGAAAGAACGAAATATTTATTTAAACGTGATAAAATTGGTACAATTGTTGGGGGAAAAATAACAAAATGAATCTAACAATAGCAATCGTCTACATTGACACACATTGAGCTCAAGGACAAGTCAGCTAAAGGAAAACGCTATCACAAGTATAAACTACGCTACTGTGTGAAATGTACGTGAAGCAATGGTATATGCTGGTCTATTGTAACGATAAGGGTCAAAACGAACGCATCGCTTGTACACGCCGATGCTCCGACTTTATTCGTATAACAGACATTTCAAACAAAAATATACCGATGAAAAGTAAAAATGATAAGAGCACTTGTATTTTATTGATGTTGAATGCAAATGCGAGTTGAACGAAAACAAAATTTTCAACGAGTTTCATTTAATTTTCAAGCTCAACATTTTTAACAATTGCTCTTATTACTTTACTTTTTACTTTATTACAAATGAGATTTTCACAAAAAACCAAATTCGTTTACTCAAATTTCAAAGTCTTAAATAGTTCGCAAATGCAAAGTTTGGCATTATTCTTATTCGACTGGTAGTCGTAGACAGAGAAAACTCAGGTCCAACTTTAGGGCAAACTTTAAATCGATAGATTACTTTACCTTTCCTGTACATTGAACTACGAACTTGGTATATCGTTGAACATTGAATATTCGTTTAGCGCACAGTTAAACTTAAAATGATCAAGAAAGCTATATCCTCTCTCAACAAGCTGCAACTTTGCTCTGTTATTTTACATTGCAAGGCGATGAGTATTGATGCGAGGTGAGCAAGAAAGTTAATTACGTTGATGAGCTAGTTTCTCGTTATCTGAGAACATATGTTTATAAAACTCACTTTTTGAACTATAAGAAAATTCTTTACTATTATTATATTTATTTTACTTTAATCATTAAATATTTTATTTCATTAAATACTTCATTTTACTATTCAGAAATTTCAACTTTTTTGTTACAGAATTCGCAAATACACTGGACTAACTCAGCTCCCAATTTGTAGGACTTTGATGCTTTACTTGACTATTTAACAAGGTAAGTTTTTTATTACAATATTTGTTTGAAATAAGAAAAAAATCGTACAAGCTTTTAATCATACAAAAAAGCAATAAATCAAAAGAGAGCCTCGCAGCTCGGAGGAGACTCTTTTAGCAAGGGAAATAAAGTATAACAAGTAGTATAAGTCAAGTGTCTGTATTCGTAAAATACGGTTGGCAGAGAGAAGAGACAGAGAGTAAGAGGTAGAGAGAAGCTACTTGTAGCGGTCGACCGTCGGGTTCTCGGGGATTGTCTAGCAGCGTCTGCCAGAAAATTACAGACTCGTATAGCTGCCGAAAACTAATGACGCAACCCGAATGCATCCTCGCTTGGAATTGAAGCTTCGCGGAAACACGAGTAGCCGTCGTGCGTGCTAATGTATAACTTTGAGAATTTTTGATTGGCATTTGCTAGGTATAATTTATATGGTATGGTTAGACTGTGTGTACTTAAGTATCAAATTATAATTAGCTAAAACAATGTCAGGATATTATATAAATTACGTACAATAATGATGAATGAAATAACGAGGACGTTCATCGACTTTTTTTTGGTTGTTATACAATTAATTAGCAAAAAAGTCTGATGAATACTTTAGGCGAACGAAGAAAATTTTATGTTACGTAATAAGAGGAAAGACGTCTTTTCCCATAATTTTGCTTTTTTTCATAATTATTTTCACATTATTGAAATGAAAGTATATTAAGAGTTATAAACGATTCAAAATATTTCACTTTCTCGTACTTATTCGTAACGCTCTGCTTTCGTATTGCGCCAGAAATTAACGGATGAACGACCGTTCATTTGAAAAGTCTTTAATTTTTATCTTGGACGAAAAAATTCCATTTCAATGGTTTCCAGAACGAAAATTGGCCTGTCATTTTTCATTCGTTACAGGCAGAGCCCAAGATAAGCTCACCTTTGTCACTTCAACCCTGTGTCATGCAAAGAGATAGATGAATATGGTCAATTCGACGAAATTCTGCACTTTTACATTTCATATTTGACATTCTTTTTTTTTTGCTTAACAGAAAAAGAAAAATCTGAAGCGCCGGGATCAATCGAGAAGTGCGGTTAAAATAAAATTTTGAGGAAACGTCGTACCAAAAGGTTGACAGCTCTTCCTTTTTTTCACTTGATGTTTCCGTATTGACGAAATTCTTTAACCTTCCGTCCTAAAAAAGCTTGTTGACAGGAGATTGGCATTTCTTGTAACTTTGGCCTGTTATAATTTTACGTAGATAGAATAATTCTTTACCAACGAATTTTATTAAATTTTTTACAACGAGATATACAATTACGACTTTCTAAAAATGTTTGCTCGTCGTAATAAAGGCTTGAAGGGTCGTCACGTTAAAACAGCTTCGCTATCTCCATTTTCACTGTAAAAAGTTGCTGCACGTTAACATAGCCTTCCGCGGATTTTCTCTTTTTTCCACCAGCTTGGCAATTAAGTCTCAGGTGTCTTGGTAACACAATAGCCTTTATGCGCAATTAACTCGCGTTTTTTTGCTATGAATATTTATTTCCGGAATAAATTTGTATTTTTTAAGCTATTTCAATTATTTATTTGAAAGAAAGTTCGAAATAAGTAATTGAAAATTGAACACGCGATGATGTGAAGTTTTAAAAGACCAGCAAAGTTGAATTAAAAAAGGAAACGCATTAAAACTGTGGAGTTGCCGTAGTTTAACTTTAAGCCTACATGAAATTTCTCGTCGACTTTGCACATATTACCTTTCTTGTTGCAGTTTTTCGCAAGAGCACATTAGAAGATGACAAATTTATATTTCATACAGTTAAATAATGAGGTTGAAAAGCATAAGAATAAAAAATTCCGTCATTCTATTCAACTTGAATATCCATACGATCGCGATATCTTCGATGGTGAATAACTAAACAACAGTATATTTCATTTATTAATTTTATTCCACTCGTGATGATATTTCGAAATTCGAGATTATTATACTAAAGTACAATGACAGGGCAAACCTTTGCCGAGCACATACGCAATATTGCTTCAGGAAAATGCTTCGATCCTTAACGAAAGACCAGTATACATACATATGTTAATTAGTCAAATTAGTAATCGATACAGCTCGATAGTTACGCTAGACCGTATAGTGATCGATTAATTGCCGTTTTTATCCGTCGATGAAATATCAATGGAAATCAATACGAGAACGAGAATACACTCTATTCCCATTCGGATACTAGATTCCCGAAATAAAGAAATGCAACAAAAGCGGCATTAGCAACAAATACGCTCTATTTGTATAAAGATACAAGTCGAGTCTCCCACGCGCCAATTACCATAAGTCCAAGCGTGTATGACGATCAAAGTAAAGGCCAGGCTCTCAGCGCCGAACAATCCCCTTCAGCAGCGTCCTCCTCTGTGCGTGCGCGTCATAACAATTCGATTGTGCAATCTTGCTCGGTTGATCCTGTGCCTGATATGCAGAAGCAGTTGCCGTGATTATCAGTGGATTTCTCGAAGCGCCTAGGTCAATTTACAATCGGAGCCTGCGTAAGCTCGACGAAATATTGCCCATAGAGCGCGCTAAGAGGAAAGGATGGGGGAGTGGCTCTTATCTCCCTCTCTCGGCTTATCTTCGCGAGCGAGGCGCACATCCCCCTTGTACAGTCTCGTGGAATTCAATTTCCATTAGAGGAATGCGGGCATGCGCAGCTAAGGCTTGGGGGGATATGCACTAGAAAAAGAGAGAGAGAGAGAGAGAGAGAGAGAGAGAGAGAGAGAACGCTGTGTTTTCGAGAGACGCGCAGCTTGACGCGCGAACAATGCTGCTCTTCTAGCAACCTCCCCTTCAACTCCCTTGACGAAATTGCTTTGCCGGATTGCATATATCCTGATAGGATAAGTCGTATAACGCGAGTGCAGCTATATCTCTTGGCTACTATTTCGCATTCAGCCGGCCTCTCTCGCTGATACTGTTTTATATCTGATTCGCCTGACATTGCCGCCCTCGTATATATATACGCGTGTCTCTTAGCTGAATGACGATGAGGCTGGCCTGACTTATTTGCTACTGCTCGGGAAACCGAGACGTACTATACCGGCTTTGAGCGATAACGAATTGAAATTGCACGATTAGCTTGCGGAAATAAAATGTGATTATCTTTACGGCTATAACACGTAAGTAATTGTTACGTAATATATATAACGGGCTTTTTTTACCGTTAATTTACAAGTACATGCGGCTTTTAATATCGCCGAAAATTCATTATGTAAAAACCCAAAATAATTTCGTGCTTTTCGTAATTATGACGTGTTCGCTCGTAGGTAAATATCGAAAGACAATTCGGTAATGTTTGCTGTCAAAATGTGTACCTTATAGGATGGGTCCGCTTCGTAAAATGTGTCTAATAACAACAATTAATCGTTTCGCCCACGCTAGATCCATTTGCTACCGACTTATCGCAATATTTGAATACGTATAAGGAATTAAAAAAAAGTGTAATTACACATTGCCAAATCACTTACCCTCTACTAAAAATAAGATCGATTAATTACTTATTCAAATGGCGAATCGCGTCAGAAGCATTTAGTCGTAATTATTATTTCTTTTTTTTCCATTCGTTTCGTTAATTATATTTCGACAGCTTAAACAAATTAAAGTTGCCAAACAAAATGTAGCGTTGTCAAAAGTTTTCCTTTTACTTGGAGCATTTTGTCCGTTACAATTACGTTACAGTCGCAAAAGAAAAAGGGACTAAGATTTTCTCGTTCGTTCATACCAGAGACATATTTTTGTTTCTCCGATTGGCTCTGAAGGGCTTCAGAGTCGAGAGCGTTGGTCCGGAAAAAGATGCAAGCTTCGGCCGGCCGAAATCTTATGAGCAGCACAGAGTGAGTGAGAGCGAGGGAGAGAGCGGCGAAATAATTGGGGCCGAAAGACAAAGAAGAAAGCCGCTGAGTACTTAGCTTCAAAGTAGGCCAAGACAATTCTCGACTTGAGGCAAAGCTCTCCTTTTTTTTCGTGCGGCCTCGCTCATGCTTTTCGCCCCCCAAACGTTTTAAGCTTCCCTGCGCGGTTTTTCTTTTTTTTTTTTATTCCTCTTTCAGGCCGGAAAACGAGTCGCGTTTATAATGCGTTGGCACTTGCATGCACTTCGTTTAACCACTGTGTTAACGGACGTTTTAAATACCATTTTCGGGCGAATGTCAATTTATTTTTTCTATAATTTATCTTTGGTAAGGCTTGTTTATTTCTTTTTTTTGTTTCGAATTCATAATTATTCGCTTAATTAACGAAATTATTAAAACGTATTTTGTAAAAATAGCTTTTAAAGCAGGTTATTAATAAGGTGAAAATTCTTTTGTAGAATTATAAAAGTTTGCGAAAAGTTTTGGGATTTAAAATTTTTACGTACGTTATGTTACGGTAGAAAAACATTTCACTATTTTTCACATGGAAATTTCGATCGAATTTGTTTCTAAAACTTTTTTTGCAAGTTTGATTAATGCATGCAAATGGAAAATAAAATGCTTCGAAATTTAAGAAATACACGCGCATTTAACGTTGACTAACGGACGTCATAGAAATAATCGAGAGAAAAAAAAGCTCGCATAGTAAAACCGTCTTAACGTCGGGGGATAAAACGACGTGAAAGCTCTATTTATTTTATCATCGTCAATATTTTATTATTTCCACTTGTTCCTTCTCTTTTCATAAAATTTATATATATACGTACCATAAAGCGACAGCTGTAACAGATCGCTCTCTCCCTCTAACTTCGCTTTACGAGCTTATACGCGTTCACCGCGCGTCTCCGGAAAAACGAGCAAAGTTGCTCGCGAAGCGCATGCAAAAAAAAACGTCGCAACCAAAAAACGACCATACACGATTATCAAAGTACACAGGGTCAAAGGGGAAAAAGGGGAGTTTAATCACTTTGACGCGTCGTCGTCGTCGTCCTTGCCCGTGTCCTTTTCCCTGTTTTTCCAGCCTCCCCGGCATCCATCCAATAAACGCGAGTGTTTCTCACGCTCTAGCCTTTTCCATTTGCCTTGCCTCTTCCGCGCGGTATATATACCACACCAAGAGAGAAGGAGCTTTCGAGCGCGCGCGTGCGGCGGTCGTTTATTAAGCGCGCAAGCGCCGCGCAGCGCGCTCGGAGGTATTTTCGGTGCCTGCACTTGCCCCCCCCCACCCACCCTCCACCCCCCCCCCCCGCCCCACCCCCCCCGCCTCGTGAGCGGCTGCTGAACTCGCGGCTCTGCTTTTCTCAAAATGTGCGCGCCGTAGCTGCTCTCGGTGCATATAACATTCGGTTTGAGGACCTACGGAAGTACTGCACGATCTACATCGTAGATTTTCACAGTAAACTTGGGACTTTTTTATTGTTGTTCAGTTGCATTTTGTACGCGTCGGTGTTATCCTAATAGAGTATTGTTGCTTTTCTTATCTTCTTTTTGTATTGGGTTTATTGTTGTTTGGATAATCGCAGGCGCGGTTCTCGAGTGTCGCGAGTGCTTATGAGAAGGAAAAACGTACGGTTAGGTAAATTAATCCGAGGTAATGTATAGTGCGCTGCTCTAATTCTTGGGTCAAGAATAAACTGGAGACGAACGAAGTGAGAAATAGCTTTGGACGTTATGTGCTTTGGATGCGATAAAAAAATGTTTTATATATATTTAGGAGAGCACAATTCGCTGCTAGTCTAATATTGTTGCAAATCTGTTGTTTTTCCTTTAATACCGGCATTTGATTTGAAAATTGCAATGTAACATTTGAAATAAATATACTAAATATAGTTGAAAGCAGACGTACTTTTCTAAGGAAAAAAGTAAAATTAGGGTGCATAGGAAGTATTTCTAATTTAGTCGAATTTACTTGGTGCCAAAATTGCTGATCTTTAATAGTAGTTGATGATAGTTACTCGAAAAATTGTTTTAACCGTATTTTACTACTTAATCCAGGAATAAACTACGATTGCTTAAACATCACCTCATTTATTTTGTTTATTATTAAATCCTCGAGATCTTGTTTATCAAGATATTTGCAATGATTTTGTAAATGTAAAACGTCAATTAGTTAATTCATTGCGTAACGTAAGTCAATATTCTTTCTTCGTGTTTGCTACAAGTTACCTAATTGGATTGACACGAATGTACCTATGGCAGATTAGTTAATGCACTTTACACTTGTCTTTACGCTCAATTTTACAATATTCTTTAAAAAGATCGGTCATTTATTTTAACTCGCTAGTTTTTTTTTCAATGTACGAATCATCAAATTTACAATAACATTTCAACCTAATTTATCCCAAAAAACGTTATCGATCATACTGAAAATGCCGAATTAAAATTTTTTATTGAAAAAATAATTGGCATATTGTATGTACATAACACGGCGATAAAAAAAAATGTTCAAAGAGAAATACAATAAGATTAGAGCTTGAGATGAGGAAGCGCTCAGGGATGGAATAAATAGAGGCTTAACGTAAATCTTTTTTCCTTTTTTATCTGTTCGCAGACGGGGCCGAAGTTTTGACGCGGATTTGGCCGCTTTACGGGAAGAATGAGCGGGAGCTTTGCTCTTCGAGGCTCGTAGAGGGCCCCTCAAGGAAGGAGAGAAAGAAGCGACGCCAAGAGCCCAACTCCGGAAGAAGCCGAGAAGAAGAAGAAGAAGTGGGAGAGTGTGAGCGAGTGGAAAAGCAGAAGAGCGAGAGAGTAAGCGAGGGAGAGAGAGAGAGAGGAAAAGAAGATGGACGGCAATCGGCCGTGGCGCGAATGCTAAGAGCCTGAGCGAAGCTGGTGCGCGCGTGCATGCGGCCGAGTCGAGGCCGCCGCCCCGACCGTGCTGACCAAGACGACAAGGAGGAGGAGGAGGAGGCGGAAGAGGAGGAGGTGGAAGCTCACGGAGGAGGAGGCGGAGGCGGTGGTGGTTGTGCTGGCCGGGGCAGCAGCAGCGGCGGGCGGAGAGCGGGGAGCTAGGGCCAGCTCTGCAGTCGGCGGTAAAGAGCTGCTGCCGTGTGGCGAAGGGAACGCGGTCCTCTTTCGGTCCGCCGACTCGGCGGCATGGTCCTTTGGGCCACCATACTTATTCTCCAAGGGGCCAGCCTCGTGGGTGAGTTTACTGCTTTGTTTGACTACTTTACACAAGACGTTTATGCGTATATACATTTTTATATCTACCGCACCGCGACACTTTTACTCTTCGCTGTACATAAACTGGAAGCTTGTTCGCGTGTCAACCTCGAGAGTTTTTATAAGGTACACTTGTGAAAAATACTAGAAAAGTCGGCGAATCGAATGGGGAGTTTGTTATTTGGGTCGAGATTTAATTGCTATTCCGTATGGAGGAATTTAAAAGTGTACTTTAATTACTCTTTGAGATCTTTCTCTCTTTCTTTTCGGAGCTTTCGAGCGGCATGTCGGCTCATAACGTTATTTCATAGAGATAATTAGGTGGGCAATTATTCTCATGATTTTTCATTCGTTCTACGAAATGTACGCAAATGGTTATAATTTCTCCGGCGATTCTCGAGAGCCGAGCTTAATTTTATTTCTCGCGTTACATTGATTTTTGCAATTTTAATTAAAATCAGTTTTTTTTGGAGGGGGAATAATGTCTCATTGTGATTCTTATCTATTATTAGTTTGATGGTTTTAATTCGTGCTCGACTACAATAATGTGACACACAGAGCAGTGAAAAATGAACTGCTTTAATAAGCTTAAGAATTTAGAGCTGGAAGGCAGAAATCGCATTAACGTCTGGGCAATGGCTTGACGATAAACTTACATTAGATGAACACCAGTTGCACCAATGAAAGCAGGCCTAAAAGCTCAACGTACACTTTGCTCTCTCTCTCCTTTTATTTTATTTTACTCTTTAACAACTTGTCGATCAAACGTTGTATTACGAATAGAATTTATATTTTAATTTTTTCCATCAGGAAACATGTGCTAACATGTCACGTAAAATATAAATAAATACCGTTAAATTTTTTAAAGAAAATCCTACAGTTTATTACATTTTTCAATAAACGCTACACTCGTTTGCTTCAAAAACACGTGTTCTAATATCCGGCAAATTATCGCATTTCGAATAAACCTATTACTATATACGAGTACTTTACAAAGTTTGAACGTAATAAAACATATTACCAGCAAATTCGTTTGAAAATTTCCGAGCTGTTCAATCAAAACTGGCGGTAGCGCTAAGTCAATCAGCGACATGCAACGCGATCTAGGAAAGCCACTGCGTCAATATGAATATTCAACGCAAGCTCTGGCACTCGTGTCAATTTAGTAACTGTCGACACAGGAGCTTTATAATGTCGTATCGAGTACTTTTTACAAATAAAATCACAGCTGATTCGAGTGTTACTTTTGACAGACATTGAAATAATTTAAAAATTATCCAACAATTTTGATGAATGAGTGGGAATTATAAAATCAGCAATTTTATGAGAAAATTATTTCGAAAGAAATGTGGATATTGAGGTTTAGCAATCGCGCTAGATTCAAAGGTTACACAAACTTTGCAAGTTCTTGAAATTGAAGACGATTTGGTCTGGTCTTAATCCGACTTTAGACGTTTGCTTTACAAATACATCAATCAGCAATTGGAACGCAACGATTTCTGTTCAAATTTAGTAGATTAAATGCAAGTTTTAATCGTTTTTTAAGGCATATAATCAGAACTTTAAAATGTAATTATTCGACTATGTATTTATAAAAAAAGAAAATGTTTCAATTTAATCTTTGATGCCAAAGCACTCGATTTGGAATTTTGACTATCCGAACAAAACGAGCTATTTTCGTAACTTACGCAAAATGAAAAAGTCTTGTGCACGTGGCGTAAAAATAAATCCACTTTAAGCCACTCCATACTCTTCACGCTCATCCGATTCCATAATAAAAATAATATTTTCTTTTCGCCATGAAGGTTACTCGCGCTAAATTATAAATGTAACATCGATTCGGGGAAAAACAATTACGAAATATTAAAAAATAACTACCATCGCGCCTGTGTCAATACAATTACTTCTATACGTAATGTTTCAAGATCTTATTGTTCCAGGTTCGAGCACAGGAATCCCTGGCGTTCCGGAGAATATAACCGTAATGTTCTTGAATCCAACGTCGGTCCGAGTCTCCTGGAGCACAAGCCAAGTCGAGCAGGTGGAAAAGTACGATGTTACCTACAAGCCAACGGATGCCAGGTGCGTCATTTTCGTGTTGACGAAAGCTACGTGATATATTTACTTTAATTTCCAAAAATTATTTTTCTACATACATCTCTTTTTTAATAAATTATTTCTTTAAGTTCAAGCATCGCTACATTCTAAAGTCTCTCAGATAAGTTTATTTTTTTTTCTCTCTCTCGTATTTCAATAATACGACAAGTTACGTTAAGCTGAATTTGTACCATTTAGAACGAATTTCGCTTGAGAAACAAACATATACGCTACGTCGATAACGATTTTTGCCTCGTAAATTGGCCACTACAGAATTTAACTATACTACTTTTTCAATAGTATAAAAAAAAAGAAAATATGCAGGATTGTTAAACGAAATAATAGGCAACGATATGACAATGGCGTTTGACAAATGAAAGATAAAGATAAAAAAAGAAATAGAAATTAATTCAACAGTACAAAAACGTGACGCTGCTTTGTTGTTCAAAAGAAAATAAAAGAAAATAAACAGTAAAATAACGAAAATCATGCACGTAATATGCAGCTTTGTTTCACTCGCACACGGCCGTGTTTCTTTTGCTTGTTGTGTGCACACCAGAGAGTCTAATAAATTTTGATAAAAAAAAAACGAAACAAAAATAATAACAAATAAATAAAAAGAAAGAAATTTTATAATCAACATAATACATACATGAAAGCGACCATTATTCGTCAAAAGCAATGACCAACAATAATGAAGATTTTCACTTCTCTTGCGGCGAGAAGGAGTCATAACAACAGGTACATGGTCTTTTAATCTTCGAACAACCATTTTTACGTAAATATAACTGCTGGGATTTGTCGATATGCACGACTTTTCAATTATTATACGTACATTACATCTATATATTTATGTAGATCATATACGTGATATATATACATTAATATGAATATTGCCCGCATTGCTGATTTTCATAAACTCTTATTGTGCGCATTTTTTTTCCTCTTTCTCTTTCTCTCGCAATATTAAACCGATATCAATTTAAAGCTCGCGATCAAATTTAAAAGAACAAAAGAAAAAAAAGAAGAAATTTGCTCCCGCTTGTCCTAATTTTGCTCTTTTATTTCAAATTCAGATTTAAATTTAAAATCTCTTTAGCAGCATGTCTGTCATGTTTTATCTCGCTGCGCATATGCATACATGCAAGCATTGCAGTTACGTCTTTTTTTTTATTGTTACAAAAACATATACATTTTTGTCTTGCGAAGCATTTGGAGCAATGTCGGCGAAAAATAGCGGCTTACCGAAAGAAAAAAAGAAAGAGATTTCGTCGTGTGCAGCTTGGTTAACGTAAGCCGCGCATCGGGGAAAAATAAGCATTCGCCAAGCGTGTATAGAGGCGCGCGCGCGCTGGTATATAAGAAGTCCAAATAGCCGATCGACTGTTTTCGCAATGAGCTGCGCGGAGGCCAAAGTAAACTCATGCATGCGCAACGTTTCCAAACAATGACTGCGGGTAGTCTCGCGGGCCTCCTCGGCGATCGGCTGTTCTCCACGCGCGCTGCCGGGCGAGGATTGCGCTCGCGCGTATATATATATAATACGGCTATGCTCTATTTTTGTTGGCGCTGAGAAGGCAAGACGGGCAATAAAACAAATGTTAACGTTGTCTCGGCACATGGTTTGTCATTACATATATATTGCAACTTTTTTTTATTATTTTTTTTTTTATAATAATTGTGATGTACGTGCTGGCGATAGTTGTAGGTGCAGCTCTCTTGTCCTCATTCATGTGCGCCTAGATTATAATAAAACTAATTATATAGTACGCTGCTCAAAATGACCGTTGTTTGTCTACATTTTTTTTTCTCAAGTGTTCGCTGACTTGTTACAATTGCCAACTGTTAATTGTTGATGAGATTATGGACGAATGTAATTCAACAAATGACAGATTTTAACGAGAGTTTTATTAATGAGTTAACTAATAAATTCGACGACTTTTTACTTGTTTGGTTTTTTAAACGTTTTCATTAATAGAACTCTCAACATATTTTTAATAGGATAAGAATTTTTTCAACTTTTTTCTGCAGTTTACGATTACTTATGATCACTTATTAATGATTTTCAATGTTGATTTGTAAAAATTGTAAGTGCCAGTTGAGCAATTTAATTTATTGACATTCAACAAAGTGTTTCGATCGGTGAGCGAAAGGGACATTGAAGGATTCCGAAGTCAAAATTACTGTATTGTCTCTTACAACGAAATAACATTCAATTTTCGTAAATTACTTTACTGTAACGCAAAAAACTTACTCTTAAATCGAAGACTGCAATTTTTTTCTTATCAGAGAAAATGATATATTATCAAACGAGGCCATCAATTTTTTTAAAAATATTAACTTCGCGTATTTCTTAAACTCGTTTATTATTTCGAGAGAAATGATGATTTTCCATTCGTAAAAAAGTCAATACCTAAAATGTTGGACTGGCAACAACAACAAAAAAGCAACAAAAAAAGCATAAAAAAATTAAGTGTCACACGTATAGATAGCAAGTTAAACCAGCCACTTTTTTGACCACGTTATATTTTTAGTTCAGTTAAATGTTTACCCAGCAAAGCTAACTTTTTTTTTCTTTTAGCATTGTTTACAAAAGTTGTCGCACAATTTTTTTACCCCCCCTGGCCAACACATAGCTGGATACAGGAATTAATCGTTTTGCCTACAGTGTATTAATTGTAGTGCTATAACTGTTTTATATTTATATTATATATTCTCACAATTAACGCAATAAGTCAATAGTCAGAATGCCTTGCTTATTTTTTTGCATTTTTGTCAAAAAAACGAATCGTAACATAAAATAATGAGAAGACAAAAGAAGCTGTCGATTTTTTTCTCTCAACAGAAAAGAAAAAATAATAGCCGGGCATTTTGAATAAAGTTTAAAGCTTGCTAGAACATAGCTTAGGTTAATAAGAGTATGGAAAGTAAGAGTGAAAGAAAAACCATAAATAACAAGTAATTAATAAAAGAAAAAAATCATAAATTTTGAAATAAAAAAGAATCATAAATAAACAATGTTGTTAAAAAAAAAAGAAAAGAATAGTGTAAAACGTATAAATTTTCTCATTAAAAATCATGTTACAGTGTATATTATACATGCATACAGCTGATGCGCCCGAGTCTTTGAATCCGTTGTAATTTCAGTTTAAATTTAACTTGCTTTGGGTGAACGAACCCTTCACTATACGTGTAGTACGAGGATAAAGAGCCAGACGAGTGAAAAAATGAAAGCCAACACGTGCGTATGTTTCTCACATGTGTGTGGGCGTTTGTGTGTGTTTGAGGGTGGGTGGTATGAGGCAAAAAAAAGGGGCAAAAGTTGAACATCGAAACTTTTGTTGCCTTGCACTTGCGCATGCGATTCTGCAGATCTGCACTTTATTATCCTATGGGCAGAGAGCGAGAGAGAAAAGTGCCCACTCAGACGGTCCTCACGACGCTGGCACTTGATATGAGTAACCGACCGAAGCTGAAAACGGAAAAAAAAGGCCTGGATTCAATGACCGCGCCTCGCCCTGTCATCCCTATATCCTTCGCTCGTTCTCCCCGCTAAGCTCCGCTTAAAAATGCAACTTGTGGCGATTCACATCTCACGCTTCATTCACAATTACGCTTTATATCCAAAATAGCTCGCACTCCAAGCAAACCGTTCCAAGCTCATGATAATGATCGATCGTTATCCATATCGACGCACTGCTATAAAAAACAAGTATACCTCGAGACAAGCGAGACGTTCCAAGTCCATCTGAATAAACGGCTATTTGCGAGAAAGACGTATAAATAAATGCCTCGTCGAAAATTGGCCGACGAGCAATCGATCTTCCGATGCTTACGCGTACGCGTCAAATCGGGCCGGATAATAAATTGCTGCCGGAAAAGAGATCGAAAAAGTCATGACGCGACGGAGAATAAAGTCACGGAAGCATGACGACGGCTATCGGTATGGGTTCAACGATAAGCTATACAGAGAAATTCTATCTCTAATCCCCCTCCCCTTCGACCTCGAGTCATCAAGCTCGAGTGAGCATCAATTCGAGTGCTTGATTAGACAAAACGCTGAATTACCACTTGTTTATAAATAATGGCCATACGTCGAAAGGCTTATTCATATGGATATATCGAAGTGGTCCTATTCGAACGTTTTAGAGACGCAAATTGTACGTAACGAAAACAACGTTTGGAAACTCCTAAAAAATTAGCAGTTTCGTTGTAGTTCGGCGCTAGATTAGCGCATACAGTCTATAAACTTTGTTTGTTAAAGCCGAGCAACTAACCTTGCGACGTCATTAATTTAGTATAAGACTACTCTCTCTCGATGCGCTATCGCCTTCTTTATTTTCCCGTAGTATATAGCCGCGAGCTTGCATACACGCGTATTAGCGAGGCGATGCAGCCCACGTATCCACCTCTCCGGGGAATCGCGTGATTCTAAAGTAATCAGCCGGAGGCAGCTTTCCATGAAAACGCGTCTCTTTAATTACGCGCGCGTTCTTTTCAAAAGTGCTTGGCCGAATAATGATACACAGCAGTAGCGTAGAAAAAAAAAGCAATGTAATGGCGCTTGCGCTAAATCGGTGGTAATCAATTATAGTCGACTGTAGGCTGCTTAAAATAATTTAGATATATTTATATCTTCAAGTCCGTTTCATAATAAAATTTTAAAAATCCGTCTTAGATTCTCGTCATACATCATCCACTCATACTCGCGGCTGCCGCATCTCTATAAATTTTTATTTCCCCACCTATGCATGTTTAGCGACAAAGACTCGAGCGCATAATATACGTAACAATGAAAAAAAAGCTATATAATAAAAAGAAACATTGATAAAATGAGCAATGAGAAAAACTGTCTGAATGTAAGCGTGTATTACAGCTGATCGATGATTAAAGATAGATAGGATCACAACGAAAAGATGGTTAGTTACAGGGTCGTGGCGGTGGTCGCGGGTAACAGCGAGGCAGTTACGCTGAAAAATTTAAATGCCGACACACAGTACCAGCTGGTTGTAACTGCCGTCAAGAGCGGCAAAAAGCTGCGGAGCCGGCCGATTGTCTTCCGTACTCTTGGTAAATATCGTTTCTCCCAGAGAACCTTTACTCTTCTAAATTATTCCGCTTTTTTTCTTTTTTTAATTTCTGCATATAGCTGCATGTTTTTGTAATCCTTCGATATAGAATATCCAAATAGTCGTCGATTCGAACACATTTTCAGATATTTCTTTAATGATCATAGAGATAGCAAATACTAAAAAGGGTAGTCGATACTCAAAATAGTGAATTAGTTAAATTAGTTTGAACAGAAAAAAAAGAAGGAAACAATTTATCTGGTTACTTTCGGATAATCTTTGTCACGATCGAATGACGAATCGCGCACGTGGGGATTGAGAAACATTGAAAGTAGTTATAGTTTAAAATAGTCTAATATAAGGTTGACAAAACTAAATTTGCAGAGCCTCCACGAACGTCTCCACAACAAGACGCGGCAGTGACTGGAGGCCCTATTCCTCCGCCACCACCTCCACTGCAGCAGCAAACTGAAACTCATATTCAAGTAAGTCAACTTTGTTCATCAACTTGCGCTCTAATTTATGCTATTAAAATTGATGAAAGCTTACTTCTCTATCGATCAGGTAAAATAGAATGTTTTATCAATTCTTTTTCTTTCATTAATCTAATACCACTTTTTTAATTACACCGCGGATGTTTTTATATTGAAAATTTTATAGATAAATGTTTTATTCACATCGTTTAGTTGACCCTGTTTTAAACGTAACAACGTAAATGTTGGATTTCAAGCAACTTAACGACCTGTCCTGTAAATTCTTTTGGACATTTAAACTTCTACTGCAAGTAGAATAAATCCGTTTGATCAGACACGTACCTTAAATCACATTGATAAAGAATCCGCGTATACTTATATTTTTTTCTTTTTAAAAATTCTATGCGCTGAGAAAATAAAAATTTCACGTTTTTCAAACTTTATTACGTGCATCTCGATTGCATAATAAAGTGTCGATCGAATAAAACATAGTCATAAGTGGCCCAGGTATACACAAATTTTCATCCTCAACATCCATGTACATACACCGGTCTGGCTAATGAATTTTCATGAAAAACCGATCTATTTCACGATGTCCAAGTTCGATTCTCAGCTGCGAGTTACACAGACCGCAGGTGTGGTGCAGTTGGCGCAGCGCCCGATGACCGGTGCCACCTCCCTTCTCCTTCCTTCTCGACACCCTGGCTGCTCCAGATAAGAGGGAGAGAGAGAGAGAGAAAAAAACACAAATCCCTTTTGTTCTTCGTGATTGCTCGGGCTTCGGCTTTTTTCCGCGCTCTCCAACTCATGAAACTCTTGACTTGCCGGCTCTCTCTCTCTCACTCTCACATAACCCCCGTCTACAGGTCCTATGATGTTCTCCCGTACACTGACCGGTTGCGCTACTTGGCACTGTCGCTCCTCGCTCATATTTTGCGGTCTGGGGTACCGAGCTACTTCAGCTCGGAC
>JAPYYQ010002469.1:0-67610 GCA_030522585.1 Anagyrus pseudococci
AATTACTATGTAACATAGTAAAAATTAGCAAAATCGAAAGTAGATCCTCACTTTCCTAAAAAAATAGTAATTTTTATTATAACACTTTTCTCAGTGTAGCTTTTACAAAATAGTAGTTGTATAATAAATAACATTAGGTCGAAAATTATAATGATTGTTACAAATAAGGCAATCAAAATAAAGTATAGGATATTAAATTTGAGAAAGACAAGTGTAATAAAGTTTGAAAGAGCTTTATTTAATACGAAGGAAAAATGATTTCTCTGTAAATAAGATAACTCATAAAAGAGCTAATAAAATAAAGTCTCTCGTTAGTTAAGAGGGGTGGGGTGGGGTCAGAAAAGTCCATAGTAATACATAGTAACAGGAGTGGCATGAAGAGCCGTTGAGTTCTCGCATGCGCTTGATAAGACTAGAGCGCTGCAGGGAAAGCGGTACTTTTCGCGGGCACGCAATTACGCTCTCGCGCGCAAAGTTAATAACCAAGGTAATATTAACCTTAATGCCGCACACAGCGAGCCTACGTGTACACGGACAGGCCGCCTCTTACACACTCAGAGGTCTGCTAGCAAGAAGAGGGAGGAAGGCTCTGGCCCACAATGGCCCTGGATTTTATTTAAAAACCAAAGCGGCCTCTCGCACGTTAAAACAACAATGGCCTTTCCCTAATGAATTCTTTTCTCGTGTAACTCGCAAAGAGAGAGAGAGAGAGAGAGAGAGAGAGAGAGAGAGAGAGAGAGAGAGCGAGAGCAAGAGGGCAAGGCCTAGGGGTGGGCGGGAAGGCCGAAAAACAGCGAGTCTGCAAATAAGTCCGGAAGCTTAATATCCCCCGCCGTAGATCTCTTTCTAAGGAGGTCATCATGAGGGTCACTCTCTCTCTCTCTCTCTCTCTCCCTCCTCGTGCGGTAAGTGCCTTACGGCTCGGTGCGCGTCCTGCGCGGAAAAATAACGCCGCCGGCAAGAGCGCCGAGGGAAATGACGAGGGAATTGTAATTTAAGCTACAAAGGCTAATAAAATGTTCGCTGCGACGTCTTTTCGAATTCCAGACGTTGCTGCGGCACGAGATGTACAGAGTTTGAAAGGTTCGAAGAAACGACGCTCATTGTTATTAAAAGCCATCCTCCCCTCAGTCCGTCCGTCGGACTTTCGAAATGTATTTTCTAGCTTTGTAGGCCCGAGTAAGTCGCCGCAGCGCGGCGCTCGGCTTATTTCTTGAAAATTATTAAAAACGCTCGGCTAAGCGCTGTGTACGCCGGGGAGAGCTGCACTCTAATAACGTCCTCTTCATCTCCATTTTAGACTTCGAGAGCAGAGAGAAAGAGAAAGGGACGGAGCCAGGGGGCAGGCCGGCCCAGACAAACGGCGCGTCTCGCAATATGCAAGGGAATAGCGGCAGGCGAGATAACTCGCGCGGCGAAGACGCAGAGCCCACGGGCTTCCCGACAACAAACAGCACCGCCACAGAAAGAGAGAAAGAGAGAGAGAGAGAGAGAGAGAGAGAGAGAGAGGCAAAGAGAGAAATTCGCTTTTGGCCTAGCCTCGCCATTCGCCTTTTACGACGACTTTATTATTCGAAGCCGTGATGAAACAGCTCTAGTCGGCAGGGCTGCTTTCCCGAAAAAATGAAGCTCGGTTGGGGAGTTATGTCAATTAGCGCGTTGGCTAATGGAAAAGCCAGGGGTTCGGGCCTGGGCGTACGATGGGAGCCATCATGTATTAATAACTAGAGGCGCTACTTAAATTCTCTTGGACGCTCTTCTTTATTCCTGGCTTTGCTCTCCAGGCAGATGGCCGCACGTGCCTGAGTAATTTCGGCACGGCATGCACGCGTCGGCCTCTGGGCGTTAACCGCTCGTTTGTTATACGCCGATGAGAAAGATGTTACGTCTGTCAGCGGTTCGGCTCGTAAAAAAAGGGCCTGGCTCCGTAGCGCTCCTGTTTTTTCGTTTTTTTTCATCAGTTTGCATATTGATCTGGAAGAACTTTTTTCTTCTGTGATGACCGTGGCAATTTGTCTCTCAGGGGGGGGGGGGGAGGGCTCGATCGGAACTTTCTGTAATAAGTCGTTTACAGTAATTGCTGTGTTGGACTGAGGTCGCGCGGGCGAACGTTTCTTTTTCTATTATCGCGAAATCTCACAAGTGTGGGAATAAAAAGGAAAGAGAATAAAATAAAAAAAGGTTTTAGCAGGGCGAGTTGTATGGAGTAGGAGGTGAAATAAAACGGCGGCGCGATCAGATACATGTATTGGTCAAAGAACAAAACGAATGCAGGCAGACGAACTGGCATGTATATGTTAGGTATAATTTCGAAGGAGTCATCATCGGACGAGGCGAGTAACTTCGTTTTTTTCTGCCTCATCCACTTAAAAAATCCTCATTTATCACCTGCTCCCGAGGTGTGACGTTGACTCTTGACCCTCATAAGTAAGTTTTAACTAAATTAAAAAAGCTACGAGAGATCCAATGATTAATTGGTAATGCGATGAAATTTATTATCCTGTCTAACACGAAATACGAAAATTGCCGAGACTAAATAAATAAATAAATAGATGTATAGGTATATTATAATTATTGTTATTATTGTTAATCATTGAGTAAGAAAGACAAAGACGACAAAGGATACGTAGATTACACAATAATGTAATCGAATGACATTTCGATTACATTTTCATCTGGGCGAAAGGGTTAGCTCTTTATTGCGGGCAATCAGAGTGAAGAGCATATTTTATTAAAATCAATTTTAATGTTACACAATTGATTACAATGAGGTTGGTCAAGGGAGTAGCACGTCTGTAATTAGTTAATATTACACAGTACGCGTCAATTTCATAGACGGCGAATAATTTGCCAGTAATTAGAGAGCAATTATTTCATTAAAACGAGCCAATTCATTTGACGCTGCTAGCTAGCGGCTCCTCGACTCCCCTTGCTTTTTCCCACTTTCTCTCTCTCTCTCTCTCTCTCTCTCTCTCTCTCATCGAGTCTCGAAAGGCCGAAAAAAAATAAATAAATAAAAAAGAAAGAGAGAGGGAGCTCACTTTTGGCCGCTTATTCGGCAACCATTTATTCCCTCGCGCTCGTCGATCGGCCATTATTTCGTGGTCACAAAGGCGGCTTACGCTCGGCGAACAGTTGGTGGCCGACGGACCACGAGGAGCAGAAAAATAGAGCGAATGACCATTGCTGCTGAAGAGAGAGAGAGAGAGAGAGAGAGAGAGAGAGAGAGAGAGAGAGAGGGAGGGAGGGAGATGTGGCAACAGAGCGAGGGAGAGAGAGAGAGAGGGTGGGGCGGGAAGGGGAAGGGGGTGTGCAAGGGGCAAAAGCTGGAAGGTCCGAGCGGTAATTTTGCGCGTGTGAGCCTCTCTTTGGAAATCGGGCAACTGTTGGTCGAACCACAGCGGCAGGCAGCAGCGGCATCGGCAGTAGTAGCGACGAGTCGAGCGGAAAAACGCTCAATTTCCCTGCCGGTTTTGATGTGCGTCATCCTCGCCAACTCCATCGGTTCACCACCAGCACCACCGACAGACGCTCGCACTGCTCTGCTCACTCCCCCTTTTCCATCAGCAATTTAAAGTCGACTTTACGCCCAAGAGCTTGGCTGCGGATTAATCACGGCCTAGGATAAATGTGACCAAGGTGAATAAAGATAGAAGGGACAATTTTTTTGTCACTCGCTCTCGCTTTGTTTGCCCCCGTACGCTCCCTCGCGTGAGCCGCGCTGCCCTGGGCTTTTGTAGAAAGTCAAAAAAGCTGTTGCCGCCGAGGCTATTGCCGAATTTTCCATTCGCGGCCGGGCGCATTTGTAAAATAACACGGGATGCAATAAATTCTATGCGGTTTTTCGGCCTTTTACCTGCCCCTGCCGAGCCCCCTGCTGGAGCCCGGCTGCAGGCCGCATCGAGAGGCGCAATTCATCGGTTCGGAATAGCACTGGTAATTGTGGCTCGGCGGAAGCCCTAGAAGCCCCGAGACAAGCACAGAGCACGCGCTCGCACGGTTATGGACAACACAGAGGCACGCACACACCTCAGGCGCATTGCTCGGACAAAGAAAAATTTAATTGCGTTCCAGCGCTATAGGAGCGCCAGTCCTGCCATGTGCTCTGGTTATCAAAAGCCTAAATAAATCAGTGCTGCCGACAAAAGGTGCTTTTAACGCGACCTCGGCTCAGTCCGCCTCACGAGCGCGACAAGTCTTTGTCGCTCGAGCCGTCCTTATGCAACGACCTCTTCTCTCCGTTTAGTTACCGCCGTCAATTAAACGCCTCGCGCTACAAATGTACAGATCCGGCTAGACCGTATAATAACTCTATAATTAACGCCTGCACTTTATCCCCGCGCGAACGCTGCAAATGCAAATAGAGAGACAGACGGAGAGGGGAGAGAGAGAGAGAGAGAGAGAGAGAGAGAGAGAGAGAGAGAGAGGGGCTGTCGACTGAGGGTAGCGGGGGAAGGGGTGGTGCGGCTACTTGATCCAAACACCTCTCGAGGACTTTCTTTTGCTCCCCCGGCCTACTGTGTAGACGCGCGACCGCAATCGCATCAATATACATATTCATCGCACACGGGGCCGCCGCCGCCGGCTACTTGTCTCGAACAAAAGGCCAGCGAGCGAGAGCACATTGCTCGCTCGAGAGTCATCGGTGAGGCTTATGCCAGAGCGAGGCGCCTGAGGACGCGAGTACACCTTGGCTGTTATCCGCTCGACTCGGCTTGTTTACTCGGACTCTTTCTACCGCTCGCTCCTTACACGCTCGTATTCAGGCTTTAACTCGTTGTTTCTTTTCTCATCCACTGTGTTTTCTCCGCTGTAGACTACGGCATTATTCTTTGGGGGAGGAAGAAGCTTAATAAGTAAGCAGAGCAGTGAGCAGCGCCTGGAGAAAAGTCTGTATTTACTTTGTGCGGGGCGATAGGTAGAGAAAGCGAAATTTAAATATATTTTCAAGACAAGTCGCGTTCCACTTTGAAGTTGTCGCTTGGATTCTGATGCTCTTAGATAAAGAGCGAGAGAGGCTACGAATTGCTCGGAGATGACAAGAACAAACATTTGCAAGCCTTCTCTCGCTCGGGAGGTATAGGGTGTGCGAGTAGGAGTAGCGCGGTGCTTCGGGGACCGAGGGAGGGGTCAGAGGAGAAACTAACTTTATCCTTACGACTACGGCTTGATTGCTTTTGTGTCAAATACATCGGAGTTCACGGGGACTCGGATGTCTTTGAGGACAAAGTTAGTCGCGCTCGCTTCCGTACAATCGAATGTGCCGGTATTTTTCTTTTGTCGGCACGAAGCGCGCCCGCCCGCGCGTACGCGTATTATCCTTGGAACGTTGTTACAGAGGTAGAAAGACTTTCCCTCTCCCTCTCAATTCTCTATCCCCCTCTCCCCCTTTCGCTCTCCTTCTTTCGATTTATTGTTTACACACTAACTGACAACTCGAGCAACTAATTTTTTTTTCATCAACGTCCTTTTTTACTAATAGACAATTGTAATCGTGTTGAAATAAAAATGATTTTCTAGAAAATTCTGGGATTTTTCAACTGCGAATATAGGATTACGGTATCGGGGGAAGGTGGGTCGTTCAGCTTTGGGATATAGCTAGGCACTCTTCGTGGGTTAGCTTGGCTGTGTGTACGGGTCAGCTCGAGCGAAATGTACAACTATATATTTCGGGGGCAAGAGAGATACTCGGCGCTTTTTCTGTACGGGGCGTTTAAGGGGTCGTATATAAGGAACACAGACAGCTCGGGATATTTAGAAGTTTCTTTAGACGCTTTTTCCGGAATATGGTTCCGCTGTAAAAATGTAAATAACTATTTGAGATTTGCGGAGAACAAAAATCCATCCGATGAATCACTTGAATTTTTAAATCTGACCAAGTTTGAATAATTTAATGTTCCTATTTATAGTAGATAAAGCTGGTAAAGAATTGAGAATAAATGTTGATTTAAAAAAAATTTAACCTGGAATTTTGAAATCCTTTTCGTGTAAGGACGACACTATTAATAGACTCTTTATTAAGTTTGAAAAAGGTGAAAAACCAGTTCCGACGGTCATTGCAGATGGTATGACAGCGTTGAATTATTGATCAACAACTTTGACAAATACAGCAGAAAGCCTTCACGTAAACTTGAGAAGCATACATATTCAGCTAACAATAACACCACTTACGCTACAGCTAGAAATGATAAGTAACTGAATTATTTGCTTGCTATACCACATAGCACGCTGGTTGCGAGCAACACTTGACCAACAAAATGCATATTGATGAGATCGTTTACAATGCCAATCATCGGGCCAGCTACGTAATAGCATGGAACAACAAAGTTGAAAAAAAAAGAAACGTAAAGAACATCAAGGCCGTGGAAAAAGCAGAGACCATCAGGTAAAATAAACCATGAGGACGGGATGAGTCGCGAAAATAATTCAGGCTAGTATTCGAGACGACGTCCGCAGGGAGAGAAACGGATGGAGGCGCGCCCTTAAAGCTGCAGACCGCAATTTCGTATATAGCTACAGTTGCACAATGCGCACAGCAATTCCTCTACATCCTCCTGCTGCAGGAAAGAGAGAGAGAGAGAGAGAGAGAGAGAGAGAGAGAAATAGCACTTGGACAAAAGGAGGGGAAAATAGAAAGGAGGATGAGAGAGTGGAATTATAAAAGGAGGGGGCCCGTTGGCAGATTAAGGCCCCCGCGGAGCAGTGCAACAATCGAAAAGAGACGTTGGATGGGTGCATCGAGGGAGCCCATCTTCCGTCCTTCAAAGCCGAAAGAAAAATCGAGAAGAGTCGACTAGTCGTTTAGGCTCGATCTCTAGAATCGCGGCTTCGGCTGTGTCGCTTCGTGTATTGTGCAGCAGGCCGCCAAAGGCCGCCGGCTAAGCCATCGCGCAAGCCCAAGTTTTGCCGAGGACCACTAGACAGCGAGAGAAGACTGCTGCGCTAACTTTATAGTACCCGAGCCTCGACGCCGACTCGGCATAGATGCCTTACCTCCCCTACCTCAGCCGTTTGTTTTCTTATCTCGTTTGCTCAGCGCTGCACAGCGGCTAAATCGAATTTTATTGCTCCTCCGAATGATCCTGTTGGCAGGTTAACTTTGCTCTAGATTAGCCTCGCTCTCCTCAATACGCGACGTTCGCGCAAATACGCCAAGACTTTCCGGGACTCGCGTGCCGGCGAAGGGTCTTTTTTAATATGGAAGACGAATAGGCAGGCGTGGCTAACTCAAGAGGTGCGGCGTATTTTCTATTGGAGATGCCGTTTCACCTTCATTATTAACTCTGTTGGAGGGATTTTTTAATTGCATTTTGATTATTTGTTGGCGTGACGAAATTTCTTTGTTTTCGATGGCTCGTTTGGCTTTCTCGTGTGATGGTTATTTTAGAATGCTCAGTTTCCCTTTTTTCAAACTCAATGTGCACATTGATCTAAATTTGTTCGTGGAGATATTGATAAATTGTAAAAATACAATTTAAACAAAAAATTTCTAAGTTTTCGTGTATTTATTTAGGCTTTTGAAGCAAAAAAATTGCAACATGCGCGGGACAGCATTACCGACGCAACACAATTTCGAGCCTCCGACTTAAGCATTCGATAATCATATCCAGGCCGGGAAATCAAAATTTCCCGAGGAAGACGAGGCCACAGGCTATTGAGCGTAATAAATGCGCTTAAAACGCGTGCGGCTGTGCAGGATCCGCATGCGGGCGCAGTAGCTCGAAGCCCCGCGCTAGCGCGTGACAAAGGATTCTCGTAGTCGAGGCTTTGACTAGCAGCTGCCGTCTGTTTACCGGATTACCCTCTGAACCGTAAATAATTTCCCCGAATCACGTCAACCCTATTCTTTCCGTCACTTCGGGCCTATAGCCCGCTACACCCTCTGCCCGAAACACGCGTCATTAATTATTTGTCGCGAGTAATCTCACATAAACACCGGCCCGCTGTTCTTTGGATCTCGTGTGATTTATCTCTGTTGTGATCCTTCCCAGGCAGCGCTTTCATACTTTCCTTAATGCAATGCTGATGATGCTTTTTAAAAATAAACGCAGCTACAACAGCAGCAGTATCCGCCTGTCGCCTATCTCTTCTAGCTGCTTTAGTATCCTAAGGCGGTGAACTTGTCTCTCCAAGTATCATTCGTTTGACATTACCGAAATTCAAGGTGAATCAGAAAAACATTCGAGCGCACGAAAATATTCGTATTCACGAGATAATAATGAATTGTTTGTTTTGGCCAAGCTCACAAATAGTACAGTCGTTATAATCCCCGCAGGATGAAATATGAATTGCCCGTGGTCCCGAGCATAATCGTCCTCTCAGGTCGTCAACAAAAACAAAATAACAGAATGGAAAATAAAAATAGATTCGTGGAGAACAGTTGAGAGGTAAGCCCCGAGATTCGTCCACGTCTTTATCCGCATCAACTCGCTTATACAGCGACGCGCGTGTCTCCTCCAGTGCTGACAATACCAGTAGCGAGGGGTCATCCTCGACAAAGACGCAACCGCTTACGTATAGGTTCGGCAGGGAGGAAGCCGAGGATATCCCAAACCTGCCACTAAAGCCCCCCCCCCCCCCCACCCCTGACCCCGTCCCCTTTCGCATTGATCCCCCGGCGTGTACGCACCTTTTGAATTCGCGATGGAGCGCCAGCTATTGTAGTGGCGCGCGCGCGCGCCCCAAGACTCGGCCAGGTGTGAAAATTTCATTATACCCAAGCGCCCGCCTTCCCGCTTTGGCGACCCTTCACGGCTTTTCAAAGAAAGTGTAAATTCCATAGAGAGAGAGAGAGAGAGAGAGAGAGAGAGAGAGAGAGAGAGAGAGAGAGAGAGAGAGAGAGAGAGAGAGAGAGAGAGAGAGAGGAGACGGCCAGGCGCTCTTGGCTTTTTACATCAGCTTTTTTTATTTGAAATCGAGAGTCGCGCCTTTTTACGGTCGATGCTACAGGCCCCCGCAGACAGATAAGACTGGAGCTTATCGAGGCTAGCATTGTTTTATGCCTGACTATATACAGACTTGATCGAAAATGCTATATCCCCTCTAGGGTAAAACGTAGAGCTTCGACCCTCTTCTATTTATTTTATATTTACACGTATAATTGCGGGCCTTGGTTTCGGACAATATTTGCAGGCTGTATAAACGAAGCTGAGAAAATTCCGCGAATCCGCGGCATAATATTATCTTTCAATTTGTTCGACGTGATGTGGACAATCCTACTACCGTGTCCGTAGCTCGTTATAAAACACAACCCAAGATGAGGGCGAATTTCAATCTTCAAACTCGCTAGCCCTTCTACCTATCCCTTCTTTTCTGGTCTTCTATCAAGGGTATGCCGACCTTATTGCATGTTCCAAAAACTCCTCACGCGATAAAGAACATTTACGATGGAAAAGAAGCATGCCTTCGAAATTCATGGGATTTATTTTTTTAAAAATATTCATTTTTTCCCAAAGCCAATTTTACGAAATATATATATTTGCCAAACGAAAAATAAAATCTAAAAGAAAGGACAGTCCGGGGCCAAAACTAAGCGAATTTTTCTTAGGGAATAGTTCAAATAATCCCTACTAAGCTTATAAATAATTCAGTAGTAAATCATTTATCCCGAGGATCGATATCCCAAGTGAAAAAGGGCAGGCTTACAGATAAAAGTGAAAGCTCATCTCTCGCGGCAGTGGTGATCCTCGGGCATTACGGTGTATCCGCGCCTAGAGTCCAAGGGTAGACAGAAAAAGGGTGGGCTTGTGGTTGGGAGCATCAGGGAGGAAGGGGGTGGGAGATGGGGGAAGAGTCGAAAAAGCAGCGAGTCATCGCGCCCTAGGGCCCGTCCATCTGGGCTAGCATAGCCTCGTCCCTTTAGGGTCTTCGTGGGTAGCGGGCCGGTGGAGCAGTCGTAAAACGATGGGCACTCGCGGCGTTTGTCCTCGCGACGAGTCTCTCGCCAGTCGCGCAGCAGCGAGAGATGACTGGGCTATCGTACGAAGAGCCAGGCAGATGCGGCCCCTGACCATTTTCTCTCCTTATGCCGCTCGTTATCTTCTCCGGGCCGACCCCCCTAGCGGCGTACAGCCGAGGAATATCGGCCGTTTGGTTGCGGGAATCACGGAACTGTCGAAGCCGAGTAGGCTTGTTTCTAATGGGAGTAACGCGATCGCTCGACTGTCGCCCGCATGAAAGCGAAACGGCCTAGAAGCTTGGTTAACGGCACGTGAGAGCGGAGAAACTACGGTGTAGTGTTGCCAGCCAGCCAGTCAGTCGTCCTCGGGCTTCGATTGAAATAGTAGTGTGTCTTTTGTTTAGTCGATGCCTCTCCCCGCCGAATCGTTTCTTAACTCTTGTTGATGAATGTTTTTCATACAAGTGTGCCCTTTTATTAATTTCTTCCTTTCCCAAATTGATGTATTGGATTAAGTCATGTGAGCCGAAGGGAAGCTATAAATTACTCGAACCTGCTTTTCGTGATAAGACCACGAGACCATTTATATTGAGCTCATGTTCGTATTTGCCGGGATTTTGTTTCACCGAATCATTGAAAAGTAAAGAATAATAATGTTACGTTTATCCAAATATTTACGTTTGTTATTTGATTGTCTAGGACACAATTTCGGGGCAAGTATTCATTCCATACAGTATTGCAGATTACATTTAAGGAAGTTACGCCTAAGGTAAACACACACTAAAGTAACTTTAAACACTATCACATTGCGTATATGTATATTGTGAATATTAACTTTGAAATTTGGATTAATTAAATGTCTTCAAGAGCAACTGCTGGTTGTTATTAAAGCAAACTTGAAACTATTATTGGATTTGCAATAAAAATTACAAGCATGATCATAACAAAGTTTGTAAAGGCCTTTTAAAAGAAAGACTCGAACTTTTATTAAAGATTAAATAATATCTTTACGGCGATAATACTTTCCAAAGTAAATATTCTTTATTTACACGAATTTTTATCAAGTATTATATTAACTTTGGGAAAAGTAATTAAAATAAAAGTAAACTTTCCTCATCACAGCACTGATATACATATCATTTCTGTACATAAACTTTCATTAATTTTTATTAATATTGGCTTATTGAGGTGCAAGAGAACCGCGGACAAGAAAACTAATCGTAATATTTTTTTTATTACAACTATTACAAAGTTGCTCTGAATATTTTTAAAGCAAAAATCCTCTAGCTGGATCAATAGCTCGCGATGTGTATTTCTCTGTAGATGAAAAAAAGAAGTACAGTAAACAGAATTTTTGCTCTGTTGCGCGTTCAATTTACACAGCTACAAATTTAATCAACGCTCTCTCCTTTTACCGTTATTTTCTAATAAAGTCAAGTTTTTCGTTTTTCTTTAACAACCTCTCTTTCACAATATTTTCTTGCAGATTAGCAAAATAATAATTCGAATTTTTCATGTTAAAACTTTATTGCTCGGTATTGAATAAAACTAAAAACAAAAAATAGTAAACAAAATTGTCTGAAAATCAGAAGGAAAAATCTTGCTTATCAGGTCAGTGATAAGTCGCATGAATTCTCACGGGGGCGGCAAAACGATATACAGCGTCGGGCGGTTGTAGAGGAAGGCTGTAATATATAAGACGAGGGCCGCGTCTCTGGCGCGCGTGGCTCCCCAGCTATCGACGGGGCTCGCAATTTTCCGCGTCATAAGCCACGGGGGCCGTCGCCGGCTACAGCGCAACGATATACAAGCCGCCAGAGCTGGGGAATGAGACGTCGACCCTCCTTCTTTTCCCTGTCAGGCCACCGCGCCTCAGCCCCTCCCACACCTTCCACACTTTGTGCCCCGTTCGAGTAGTCTCGCTTCTTGGCTTTATTTTCCGCGAGAATTTTCGACGTGGTGGTGCTGCTGCTGCTGCTGCTGCCGTCCGACACCTTTACTACCACGGAAAATTAATAACGCTCTGGACCAGCGACTGTGTTGAGGCTTTGCTTTTATACATGTATAGATGTTGGTATATTGGAGAAGGTTGCGCGGTTAAATAAAAGAAGAAATATAGAAAAGCGATTTTGGATTTGGAGGGGGAGGTGTTAGCGAACTGCGAGAAAGTAAAGCTCGTTTCTGTGGATATTAGCAAAACGACGTCGGAAGGATAATCGAAGACGGGAGATAACACAGGGGAGAGAATATAGGCTTTGCCCCTCTTTTGCTCTTCCGCTTATCGTTTCTACCCTAAAGACTATTGGCATGTAGGGGAAAAAAAACTTGTAATTTTTTTGGAACGACATATTTCTTGTTTGCTCGGCGAGTAATGTCAGTTGATATTTCCTGCTTTGGTCGATTCAGACCAAAAAACTCATCCCAGCCGTTATGAGAATATTTGTCACGCATTTTTCTCTTCTTTATTTTGATAGCTCGGCTGTGCGTAAGCTGAAAATCAAACGTCCAAACGAATTATTGATGAATTCACTTGGAATTTGAATATCAACGCGTGTTTGTTTCCAGCAGCAAAAATCCTGACTATTCTAAGAATATACTATTTTTCATATAATTCATCATGTTTCCACTTGTTTATTTGTTGAATGAGAAAATAGAAAAGCGAAAATAATAAATTTTAACTGTTTTCTTTTTCTTTTGAAATCCAATATCTGAAATTTTTTAAAACTTTCTATCCCGAATTGTAATGGTAAAATTTATCATCTGAACAAGCATCATATAGGCAATGGAGAAAAAATACATCTGTTGGATAAATTGCATTTTTTGTAGACGCAAAAGAGGTGAAATACAGCCGAAAAAGTAGAGACGAAAAAAAATCTGTTGCATTAATGATAAAATTTGATAAATCGTCCGATAGTCATAAAACGTTACACAACGGTAAAAATTGGCAAAAAGATAGGCAAACATATAAGAATTATCATTGTCAAATAATATAAAAATGTAATAAAATCGCAAGAGAGACAAGAAGGGAAAGAAGCTGCGGGACTCCGGTGAGCTCAAGCAGTTTGTCCGGCACTCTTGACGTACACGAAGGACGAAGGAAGATTCATTTGCCAATAAGTCTTACGGAGTGCTCTCTCTCTCTCTCTCTCTCTCTCTCTCTCTCTCTTTCTCTTTCATTCGCGAGAAAGAGAGAGGATTGGCTAAAAGCGGCACTTTGAGATAAGGATAAGCAGGCCGAGCCTTAAAGGGCAGAGAGAGAGAGAGAGAGAGAGCCGCGTAATGCTCGTCTGTACGACGCTATACACACACACACACGCGTGCGGGCGCGCGGGCGTAGATGGGAGAGGATACTAATTCCATGGGGCTTATCCCACCAAGGTCCAACGCGTGTGCCGTCGCGAGCGAGCTGTACGAGCGTTAAGGTGGCCCTGCATGGTTATACCGATGGCATCTCTTCCCCCGCTCTCTGATAAAGCGCTAGAATTTTCCGAGGGACGTCGATTTAGCGAACGACAGAACATTGGGACACGTGAGAGGGAAAGAGGGGAGGAGAGGCAGGCGCACAGCGAGCGTCGGCCGGCAGAATTACTTCTCCCTTCGCGGAATTTTAGCTGCGGCTCGTTTTAACGACTCGTCGTCGTCGGAACAGGTTCGATCCCACTGGGACTTGTGAGGGGGAGGGACCGGCTACTGGCTGGAAGAGCGTATATTAGCTCGGAGCCAGATGCTTCTCTACGTGCTATCGACATTCCTCAATTAATGTCGCGCGCTGGAACGTACAAAGCGCAATACTTGCGTTGAAGCCCAGCCTCCCTACACCCGGCCCTTTCGCTACAGCAGCGCCAGCCTCTCTCCGGAATGATAAATATTTCGCGGCCTAAATTATCGGGGGCTGCGGAATCCTTAGCCTCTGCCTTCTACTTATCATCGAAGCATGCTTTTTTTGTCCTGGAATAACTCGTATAATTTTGACGAGGCGCTACTGCTAAAGTCCACGAAATCTAGCAGAAGAGGCTTTTGGAAAAGAGCTGTCGAAATTGAAGCGAGGCGGAGCTACGCGTATGGGAGGAATATGGTAGACCAAAGTGGCAGAAATAACGAATTTCCATGATTAACCCGTCCAACTCCCTCGTGGCAAATATTTGGAATGATTGCCATTAATTATCGGTGGACCAGGGGAGGATGGAGGGGGGAGCTGAGGCTTGTACGGTCATTATTTTAATTAGCTTTGAAGCATCGCGGCGCGCATTAATCTTATAATTTAATGTTTTATCCTGGGCAAGGCTGGTATGGGTATAGCAGGAAGAGCCGGGCCCCACTATAATTGGTTCATTTGCACAAATCAAAAAGAAAATGGAAACGTAATTCTGCTTAATTTGGATTCGCGCGCTTTGCGTCGTGCGCGTTTTAATATTTCACGCAAATCTCGGAATTATAAACTGCCCCCCACCACCAGCCGGACACCCCAGCGCCTCTACACTTACCCAATCCCATCCCATTCTCTATCTTTTGCTCGCTCATTCCGTCGTGTTTTACGTGAACTGCAGTAGACAGAAAGAGAGAGAGAGAGAGAGAGAGAGAGAGAGAGAGAGAGAGAGAACCAAACGGAACGAAGCACACGGGACCGGACGTATATATTCGTTCGGGCCGGTTTTAAAATTACACTTAACAGAATTCGATGTAGAATTTATATTTCATTAAATGATTTATCCACAGTTTATCAAGCGCAGAAAGCGAATATCCGACACATCTCTTTCCCCCGGCATACCCACACTTTGACGGTACACAATACCGGATAACGATATCGCACACGAGTTTCCGCTGTTAAATTCTAATTAAGCAAGATTGTCCCAATGGAAGCTCGATAAATGTAAAAAAGTCCATAGCGCCCATCAATTTTGTATGTTTTTACAGCTTGCGCTGAGCTATCAATCTACCTTGTAAAGATGTTGAAAGAGAAGGAAAATAAAAGGCTGACCTCGAAAGTTGGATGAAGCAAGTTATAATGGGCGAGTCCGATAAAAAATTGTATTCACCACTTTTCAATCTCGTCGGAGATTCAAGAAGATGCCCGTAAGGGCATGTAGTCCAGAAGATAAGCGGCAAAGACGCAGTGATGTTGCCGAAAAAAGGAGAAGTAGAATAAAAGGACATAAAAAAGAGGATGGCCACGGAGGAGGTTAGCACGAGGCCGGGCTTTCGAGGAGGAAGAAAGAGAGGGAGAGAGAAGCTAGCAGAAGGAGACGCCGAGACTTGCGGCAACCGTGATTTATCTCGCGGATGCGAGCCAAAGTAGTAGCAGGTGGTCTTTCCGTGGAAAGTGGCCGCTCGAGCTCGGGCACATGTGTCTCTCTGTGCGTCTCTCTCCCTCTCTCTCCGCGGCTGGTCCCGTGTGAGCTCGGCTACGCCGGCTAGATTGCTTTTTTATGATCAAAAATCCAAGCCCTTTGCCGAGAGGAAAAAAGTCTCTTGAGCTCACGCGCTTATACAAACTTTTTTCATTAATGCGCTCTCGCTGTCCTCTGACCGAGCTATACTCTAATCGCGACTGCGGTTCTGATTTTCTCCCTGGCTTGGCTGCTCTTTTCCCACCGCTCTTGATTGCCTTTGATGAATTTTATTGTTCCATCATTCGCTCATCTCTATTATTCCTTTTCTTTTGTACAATTAACGAAATTATGGGTTTTCCAGACTAACAGCTTTTTCATTTAATCTGCACAGCGCTTTCGTTTTCATAAATTATTTGCAAATGAAGAAATTCCAGCTTTGTTCAGCTAAAAGCTTATATTACAATGTAGCTACATTAATCAGGAAAATTTAAAAAAATTTACAAACGGCTCGCCAAATGTTGCTGAAAGATCCAACGTGTTAAACGAACATTACGCCAACGCACTGTAATACCGCTTACGCAAATGCTTTTTTCTTTTCCTAATAAAACGCTAATTTTAAGCTCTGCTTATATGTGAAGAAGTAATTTAGCAAAAGCAAAAGCAAAGCCTCTTCTCTTTTTTTTTTGTTCTTAGCATCAATTTTCCATTTTTCATTATTTGAAAAAGTTTATCGATAAATAACTAGCAAAGTAGCGCAATATGAATTTCAGTTTGTCTCGTCGCTAAAGCAAAATACTACTGCAAATAAAAGAAATATTGCGCCAGCGATGAGAATATAAATGCTAAATAAAAAGAGAGAGAGAGAGAGAGAGAGAGAGAGAGAAAAACTACTAGAAAAAACGAAGATAGTGTTGTGTATCCAAATATTAAAGACGAACGAGTAATACTGCTCTCTGGGTCTAGGGAAAAAGACAGCGTATAATAATTCCGTTCGATCATCCCTTGCAGCAATTGCTGCTGCAAAAAACGAATAGACTATAAGAAATAGCAGTTTTTCCCAAAGATTATACAAGAGAGAGAAAAGGCAATATGAAATCCTCTCTGGCTGAGAATCTAGCGCGTCGAGGCAAATGCGCCGGCGCTTATCCATACATGCATAAGCAGCGTTTTCGCAAAGAGAGGCAGGGGGCTGCGGTAGAAAGCGCGCGAGCGCGCCTCTCGAGCATGAAATAAAGAGTCGGAGGGCTGAGGGAAAGGAAGGCGGAGAGTCTTCTTTCGCTTCCCTCAGTCCTCGGCACTCCCCGTGCCCCTGCTCATGCGCGAGTTGCAGAAGAATAGCTTATTTTGAGAGACGATCGGCGAAACGCTTTTCATGCCCCGGAGAACGATGGAATCGCGTTTTATATATCCGCGAGCTGCGGCACACAGCTTAGCCCCTTCTCTTCGCTCGGGGAAAAATGATCAAAAATCCACGCGGCAGCGTACGTCGCTGCATGCTCCTTTCTTTCTAGCCTTCCCACCCACCAGGCCACCCTCGCTTTCTCTTTGTGACGAGACCCTTGTGCCGCCGCCGCCGCCGCCGCCGACGCCAGACGAGCTTCTACACCGCTCTCTAACTACGCAGCTCCGCGAGACACTCGGCTCCGCCGCCTGCTTTTCTTCCCACCGAGTTACGCATTGCCTCGGCTGCCTCATTTTCAAATTGTCCAAACGCACCGACAGCCTACTATCTCCGCTCGGCATTTCACGGACCAATACAAGCCTTGAGTGACTTTTCAAGGAGAACACGAGGATCTGCTTATTTATCAAGACATTTTTTTCAATTTGATTCGAGTAATTGAGAGCTGTAGATTACTTAGCGATCCCTCGTACTTTAATTAACTTTCAAAAGTATTCCATCAAAAGATTTTCTGCTTCTTTAATCTTTCTTCCGATTTCTTAGCGTACAAGCAAAAATTTACTGAAACCGTGTCATTATTATGATTCAGCTTGATTAATGATAAAATAAGAATATAAATATGCTTGATAAAATCTTGTATCGAGCGCAGCACAACAACGATTCTCTTTGCTTATTAAATGCCTGCCAATTGAAACATCTCTTTAAATCACAACGCGTAATTGATACCTTTCTCCTCTTATTCCCCACTGATTATCATATTCAATTTGGCCCAATGCGAAAAGCCACGTCGAGCATACCCACTTGCGGGCTGACTCGCGCACCTGGAAAGCGCTCCCGCTATAAATATATCGCGATAGTCATCGGAGCGCCAAAAGCCCATCCCCGCGTAAGCGACGAAAATGCTTCTGGGCAGCGGGCTTTGGGTGCGATAAGCTATAAGACGAGCACTAGAGCAAAGTCGATGTTGCTCCAAGGCCGGATCTATGGCTTATTTTAGATCTGCGCCTTCGATAAATCGGCACTTCGATACATTTCCCTCGTAACGTTCGTTTTCTTTTCAAATTATACTCCAAAAGCTTTTTCAAGCGCAGAGCTCGGATAATGAACGAACCTACTAGTTCGGCCGATTCTTCCTTGATTCATTAACGCTGCGAAATTAGCTTAGCTCTTATCTGGCGGCGAAACCTCAGGAAACGAGAGGTACGAGTAGAAATAAGGCCTTATTTCAATCGCGAATAACGTTAATTCGAGCTGAATTTGATAATTTAAAAAAAAACAGCATAGCCTTCCTCCGACATCCAATTACACGGGTTCGCATATATTAATCAAAGGGAGCGCTAGGAATGAGGAGTGCGGCTCTCTCTCTCTCTCTCTCTCTCTCTCTCTTTCTAGTCATGATAAACCGTAAAACAAATTATCTCCGGCTGGCTGGGTACATTTATAACGCTTGTTCTCCCGTCAACTCCCGTCGATTTCTCGGGCCAAGCAGCTCCTCCTTCTCTAGTTTGCTCGCAAAATTCAGATATACGAGCTCCCCACTGCTCTTGACGTTAATTCCCAGTCAGTAACTAATATCGACGGTGCTCGCCCGCCGCGTACATTGTTAAATGTGAATTCTCGCTTTCGTATACACAGATTTGCCTGCTGCAAAGAATGAAAATTCTAATGAGACTTGTCTTGCGCTCCTGAAAATTTTGCTTATCTCATGAACACGCTATACGTCGCTTTAGCGACATCTTTCTTTGATTAAAAAAACTAGGCAAGTACGTTGGTTGCCCAGTCGCCGATAATCGCCTGTCTATAAAGTAGCAGGGTCAATATGTGCAGGGAAAAATAGTCGCCCCGAGCCTAAGATGATATCTCGCAACTGGGCGACAGACTCGCAGCAGCCCCTGACGCAAGTGCACAACGGACGCGCGGGAATATTGGGCTGCGGGAGGGGCCGCAAGCTCTACCGCTTTTTGAATCTTTCCACTTGGCTCCTACCTCGTATATCGTCCAGGGAATTACGTATTCCTCGGGAAACTTGACGCCAAGAGGCGTGTGTTAGGGACCGCCGACGCCTCCTTGCAAACTCCCTTGTTCCTAGTAAAACGACACGCTAATAGACAGGCTTGCGATATAATACGGCACAGCCCCCCCCTCTCTCCTGCTGGCGTGATGCTACTATGATTAACCTGCTACTGCAGACGTTTTATCAAAAGCCCCCTCGCCGCTCTCCTGCCATCCAATCTGCCGTAGTTGTAGTTCATGCTCCGCCAGCTTTTCACTACACGGCCTTTTTTCAGCGTCAGCTTATCGGGCAGTTTTTAAATAAAATCCCAGGAGCTGCAATTTCGTTCGAGTTTATGTGACAAGCGATAAATTTTTCAACCACCTCGAGATGTGCTTTTTTTAAAGCTTATAGAAGGAGGCAAATTGGTCAGTGGCGTAGGCTGAATGACCTGATTATAGGCAGGAAGCATAGTGGGGCGGCAAAAAGAAAATTGTCAAAGGTGAGGCGGTTGGAAGCGATTGACCGATGGGTATTATCCTACGGACTAGTCAGCTCATTTGAAAGCTATCGACTCGCCACTAATGCTGATTCCGAGGATGGAGGACGAGCGAAAGAGTATAGAGTGCGTGAAAGGCTAGAGGGCAATATGCTGGGGGCCGGTAAACCGCCGTTTTAACCGCGTCACATTCAAACCGACCAGCCGATATATTATTCGAGCGCTTTAATTCCCCGGTAAGCTCCGATAAATACGATGGGCCTCCCCTTGGCCCGCACCCCCTCTGTTACTGGTTTTAAAAGCAGCCCAACGCCGAAAAAAGCGACATATTAGCCCAATAGATTTTAAAAAGTCTGACTGAGCGAGTAAGCGTATTACAACAAGCTTCCCTTAATTTCGCCGTTATGACGTTCGATATACGTAGCGTCGCTTTTTACAGCTTCTATATGCACTTGCTCTCTTTCTCTCTCACGCGCGCGTTCCCTCTTTTTCTATCTCACCGTTTTTTCCTGCTTTCGTGCTTTACGTCTATTGTTCGGCCGTAAACATATTTGAACGGACATAACCGTTTGCATGTAAATATTCAATGTGTGCAGTGGAAAAACCAGGAAAATCGATAAACCCTTTGCATTATTGAAATTAATCTCACGCACGCGCGCGTGTGTGTGTTTACGCCTGTGGGTAGAAAAATGGCATTGGTGTTGGTGAAATTTTAAAATTCTTTTAGCGAAATGGATGAACTGCTTTGCATAAAAGTCAGAAAATTACGGCCGACTGATTTTAATGATATTATACTCGATTATTGTCGAGTATTACAGCGTGAATAATTAAATTATCACATTATGGAAGGAGTTTGATTGATGCAAAACTCTCAAGTTGTGAATTTTTGATAGTTTATAATTTTGAAATCGGTGCCCGAAAGAGTAAAGCATTTTTCTCTGTTAGCCAAGAGGTACATTATTAAAAATGCCGTCTAAGGATTTGCTTTTAGTCTTGCATGAGCGGTCGAATGGCATGAAACTCGAGACAGACTATCTCGTCGAGCTTGTTAATTATGAGACACTGCAGTAAACCGGACAAGCGAGAGATTGAAATTTCAATGAGGCCGGCAGTCGTGCCAGACAAGTTTTTCTCTGCAAGTTGGATCGAGTGTGCGTTTGATAGAGAGAGAATTGCTAACTAGCACTTTTGAAGACTAGTATTTCAGCTGAAAATTTAATTAACCCTAAATCCTATACGCACTTTTTACATCAGATGAAGAATTAGGAATAATAAATTTTCAGTAAAGCGCCAAATATTTTCTCGAGCCCAGCAAAAATCGCCTGCATATTTTATTTCTGTGAACGACTAATAACTTTTTTCATTTATTAAATAAATAAACAAAGAAAATAAACTGGGGCTTGGTAGGATAAACATTGGTAGCCATGGCAACCCCTGCAGCGTTGTAATTAAATAAATTCGTCGGCACAAAGGCACTGCAGCTTGGGTCATAAAGCAATAACTGTACGTCAACATGACAGAAAGAGCGCGTGAGAGAGAGAGAGAGAGAGAGCAGCAGTGGGCTTCCTCAATCCCTCGGGCGAAAGTTATTGTAAATTTTTTTTCCCACCCGCGCGCTAGAAGTTATAGATCCCCAAGGCGCAGGGCTCACGTGGTACGCGCTGGCGGCCGCCTCGAGTCGTACGGGGTAGGGCGGCGTAAAAGAGAGGACTAACGACGAGTGACGACGCAAGGAAAAAGAGAAAAAGAACAAGAGGAGGATGTCAAAGTAGAAGAAAAACGAGAAGAGCGCGAGAACCGAAGTAAAAGCGAAACGGGATCATTCGCGGCTGTAGCAAGCCTGTGGGAAGTGTGTCGTCGTCGTCGTCGTCGTCGTCGTCGTCGTCGTCGTCGTCGTTGGCCTCGCAACGTTATAGAGTATCTCGGGGCGGCAGCAGCAGGCAAGAGGCCTGTCCGATAACAATACCCGAGGGACAACGAGAGCTCGCTCGGAGGCACACACGTAGGGAAGCGCACGTGGACAGCAACACGCGCGTCCTTCGTCATCCCCGGCGCGAGCGGCTGACAATTATTAGCCATTGTCGGGGGCCAGCCCCATCGGCAGGGAATTACACGGCTGGCCCGGGCGGCCAGTCATCTTTTTGCCGCGATATCGCACGAGGCGTCGCACAAAGCGCGCCTAATGAAAATGGAAGAGCCAAGCGGAGGCTTTGTCGTGGCCCGGCGGCCTCTTCTCCCTTTCTCTCTGTAGCAGTGCTAAAAAAAAGGGAATAACCTCGATGGGCGCCGTGCGCCAATCAGTCGGGAGCTGCTGCGAGCCGTATCATCCCCGCGCGAGCTTGTCGCGCCTCGGCGGCAGGTTAGCCCCGACCGATCGGGGATTACCGAGCTCCCTCCTATTGTCCGAGCGCTATTTTATTTTTCATCTCTCCTCCATCTCTCTGCGATTCACACAAGGGATTATTATTATTATTATTTTCGCAACGCGAGGGGAATTCGCTTGATGCCTTCGAGACCTCATTGAATTATCCATGTATCTTTAAAAGACAAACAGACACATCCGCTTGTCGATCAGCTTCCTTTCTCTCGGGCGGTCTTATCAAAATTTCATACTCGCCTTCGCGGATTACACTGGCTTTTAAGTCTCGTCGAACTTTTGGAAGGAGCTAGTCTGCTGGTGATTTAATTAAAATTTTCTTTTTAGCCTGTCGCACTGCGCACGCGGCGAGAAGGAGAGGTAAGGAGACGGAGAGACTCGGAGGAAAAGTGCATTTCTGAGCTTATTAAACTTGGCCAGTGGTTAGGATGTTTGTACCTGAGCGACAATGGGGCTTTTTAAACTTGAAAAGTCTTTACATCGACTGTTTAGTTTTATCATTAGCCTTTTCTGAAGAAGAGGGCGAGAGGGAGAGCTAGCCGGGAAATCGTGTTACGGAAAGTGGCTACTTTCTAATTAGGATGGAGCCCGTGAAACGTAAACAAGCCTAATAAACTTGGAATTAAGAAGACGTTGCGCTGCCGCCGCCGCCGCTGCTGCTGCTCTAGCTGCCACGAGGATACCGTTGGCTGGCTTGGATAGCTATGTGAACTCTCATAAATTAAAAGTACGTCGAGTTTCGCAAAGGCGCATCTCTTGCGCTCTGGGCAGTAATCTTGATATTAATAGTATTGAAAAGAAGGCTCGTTCCTCGGAAGGACAAGGCAAGTTTTAATTGTAGACTACAAAATTACTTTGGCAAAGTATCTCCAGCCCCAGCCCTGCCGACATCCGCTCCTCTCCCTCCCGCTTTTTCTCTTTGTGCTTTTAAAGTTTTCCGCTTTATTCACCAGAGCTCGACCAAGCAAAGTATCTATTAACAACCGAAAATTATTAGCGCATCAAAGCTGTATTTTGCTCAGATGAGCTATGAAATTTCGAAAAACCACATCAACAAAATGTCAAATATTAATCAATGAATTATCACGAGCCGTAAATTTAACTACATTTATTTTTACTCAAAAAGCTGTCAACTCCTAAATTAATAAGTATTCTTACCGAGACAGATGATTTTTGATAATTTACTGCTCTGTACTCACCTGAAATAGTAAAAATAAAAGCCATTTAAAAAAAGCATAAATTATAATTTATACAAAAATATTTTATCATTTTTTTATATTTCAGATGAAAGTCATGTTTCTGAACATGGACATTTCACAAAAATATTATCCTTACAAAAAACAGAACTGCTTCCACCTAAGAAACAGCTTAAAAAAACTAGTTTTGCAAGTTTCAATTCCCGATAACACAAGTACCTTAAAAAAAAAAAACAAAAAACAAAAAAAATAGAAAAAAATGAAGAAAAAGCCCATTTCTGCGATATCTGAATAGGACAAGAGGAATTTCAACGTCATCGGCAGCAACAGCAGGGAAAAGAGGGCATATATGCGAGTAGTGAAAATCACGGGAAGCTAGGGAGTCTCGCGATATTTAGCGAGTCTGTCAAGCAAGGCCCGAGTCTTGTCGCAGCCTATCACGAGTCAGCCTCGCAAAAATAACCGAAAATGTTTCTCTCTGGAAAAAATGCCGTTTTATCTGGAATAGTACAGCGCGTGACTCGGGGCGGCAGGCAGACGTATTCGCGCGTAGGCTGCTCTCTCGGATTTCCCGGTCGGACTTTTTCAGCTTTAGCAGAGGCAAGGTAGCCGGGCTGTGTCATCGCACCCGTATCTTCGGCCAGGCGCGTTCCCTCGACCCACTTCGCGACTTTTCCGCACAGGTTCTCTTTCCACTGCTGCGCTGCAGCCGATCGATATACCTTCATCCGCGTCTTCCTGCCGATGTATAAATATCAGCGTTACCACGGAGGCTGGATCGAGCCGAAGCCTCTTCTCCTCATCGGGCGGCCCGTCCGCTCGGCCCTACGGGAGGCAGGCGCGTAAGCCGACTTGCATGGAGCTTGCACTCGATGCCCGAGCCCTCTGGCCGGAACGTACTCGACGGGCCGCTATAGATTTCGTTATTCCGTCGAATATTGCTGACCCAACATCTCGGCTGTGCAGCCTTGCGTGGGATGACCGAATGAGACGGAGCTACCTGCATGCGCCCGAGAGCAGCCGAGCTATCGGAATGGCCCTGGCGCCGCGAAAAAATCCTAAATCCACAAGGTGGGCGTTTCACAAATCGAGCGTCTTTTCAATCGAGCCTTCCTCGCGACCCCCCACCCTCCACGCCTCCTCGATTTCTCGATTGAAAAATCGAGCTTGCAAATGGCTTACTCCCAAGGGAAAATCCGAAATGGCAAGTGCACGCGAAAATCCGATGCCGCTGATTAAAACGTAGACTAGGGGCAGGAGGGCCGAGAGAAGGCATATTAATGCTCCCTGGTAATGGCATTTCCTATGCTATATGTATGTGTACGTAAATATAGGTATAGGTCTACGCACACACGCGCCTGTAGCTGTAGATGGAAGAGCGACGTCATTTTATCTTAACAAGATTGAATAGCTATGTGGCAAGGCAGGCGTGCCGGGGAGATCGGCGGCCGGCCTCAGGAGCATTTATGCATGTGTGCACGCGTGCCCGATATATTCATAGGGAAGCCAGACGTGCAAGGGGTGGAGGGAGTCGCCTCGGCCGTAGGAGCTTGTCCGAAACGTCGGTTTGGCAGGGCTTGCCGGAGTTAATAATACGTCCGGTGTGGCTGGGCTGCGAAAGCCTGCCCCCCCCCCCTCCTGCTCACGCCCCTGCCCCCGCGACTCCAGCCTCGCCAGTCCTCCTCTCCTGTATTATCGAAATTTATGCGGCATATATTCCCGCACGACCGGGCACACGCACCTGAAATAATTACTTGTTCGGACGTATTATGGCCGCGCGAATCACTCGCGCTACGTTGGCTTCAATTTCTTGGCCTCCATATATCGGACCCCTCCCTCTTCTACTACCTTGGCTCTCGCTATTCCGATATACGTCGCCTATAATCGGGATTTTCCTGGAAATGTACACGCTCAACTCGTTACTATTCATAAATATCTCCATTTTCTCTGCTTTTTTTCTTTTTTTTTGCTTTTTTTATTGTTCCAATTTTTATATAACATACGTTTGTTGTTGTTGTTGCGTATTTAGTTAGAATTGAATTTGGCGCAAGCGTATAGGTTGTTTGTGATTGACGGAAACGAAAATGGAATTTCACTTTTGCAGCAGGATTAGAATTTGATTCAGTGTAGCCCGGGAGAGCGGCTGTTAATAAAGTGAAAGATAGACGCTGTTCATTTGCACCCTTCAATTTTCCCTGTTTTTATTTTGACTGCATTCTATTCTACGTGTACGCGAATCGTATGCTATTCCTTTTTGTTCCATTTTCGTTTTTGTACCGTTATTAGATTTTATTTGCATGTTTGTTTTATTGGTAAAAAGAGCCCAGCACGTATCGGCTGGGCAAATTAAAATATTATTAAACTATTCAGGAGCCGAGGCGCGTGAGATGGTCGAGTCTTTAAAAGGATTTATAACATTTGCACAAGTATATTTAGCCAGAGGGTTTCCAAACAAATTGATCCATCGATCCAATAGCACCATTAAAGTCATCAAAATACATTATCGTGCATTAGGCTTAACCATGCGACCGCGGTAAAGGAGCATTTTCATGAAAATACTCCCACCACCGGCGGCCCTCCTAATACCAAGACGCTTAGGCATCAATCAATCAGGGTAAGAAGTACCTTTCGTAAACTAGCATTATACTTAAGCGCACCATCCAGGCTCTCATCAAATCCGAAATTCCTAAATCATACAACAGCCTTCCAAGGCATTACGCGGCCTCCTCCGCTTACTATACACTTTTGACTAATCCACAGCTCCGGCAGTCTCGTGTGCTTGACGAATACCAAGATGTTTCAAAACTAACTCGCTCCGTCATTAAATTAGCTAATCAAATAAATGAATTAGCTTACCCCCCCCCCTGCTTCATCAAGCATTACAAAAATTTTCACGAAGTATAAAAATAAAGATTAATTGTCTTTGCTAACGTCGGCTATCTTATTGACTTTTAAAGTCTCTCGTGAAACATCTCCCCTATAGTCGGAGAATCTAAGCGAGGGAATGCCGTGTCCAGTGGTCATCAGACGCTCACGTCGTAGCGCAACCAACATTCAACGGCGAGGCAGTTAAGGTTAAACGCTAATTGAATCGAAAAAGACGCGTAATCGCGCAACGCTAACCGTAAAGAGGCCGGGGAAGGGGATTCTACCGTTATCTCGAGCTAATAGTCCGGCGGAATCGCTGAAACGCCAGGCGTGATAGGCCCCCCCGGCACCCCCAGCGTAGCCTTAGCTTCCATCCTCGAATCATCCTCCGGCTAGCCTCGCGAGTCGTGATAGTCGTGACTGCGCGAGCAAACCCGTTGAAAAAGAAGAAAAAATGGGAGATCGATGGAGCTTGGCGTGCGATGACCGGCTTCCGTACTCGTGGCAAACGGCCGTTTCTGCGTTCCCTCCGTCTCTCCCAGCGCCCCGGTTACGTATGCGCCACGCCGCGGGGATTTGCGAAAATTGGCGTGCTTTCTTTTATAGCCATCGAGAGAAAGACGCTGTTACTCGCGCTCGATTTTCCCCCCTGGGTTGGCTAAGAATAAAAAATAAAAAAATGAAAAAGGATTAACGAGCTCGTTAAGTCGCTTGGATATACGCGTATTAGCGCACTCTTCGTTGCAAACTCTGCGTTAGGATGTATCGTCGAGATATAGGTATATCGTCTAAGTATTATTTATTACGTAGTTCCGTACAGCCTTTTGCGTTAATGCCCGAGAAAGTGTAACACAGGAAGGCCAAAGTTCAGGTGCGAGATAACAAAGCATTCCATAAATTTTAATTCAATTTAAGCAGCTACTACGGCTTGCATAGAGCAGTTACAGAATCTGTGTCAAATTGAAGTGCCGCGCGCGGACAATCTAGGCCGCACGAGCTAATAACATGCACACGCCCTCCCCAGCGAGATACGCAATCTTTTTCAAACTTGTGTTAATTTTTCATACTTTAACCCCCCCTCTCCCAGCCCTAAGCCGCGGCTCGCTCCCCAGGCTCCCGACACTTCCATTCTTACTGCAAATCGCTATGGCAATTTCGTCGCGAGCACACGAAATTGCGTATTTACATGCGCGAGTGTTAACAACGTGTAATTAGTTACCATCAGGCCAACTGCCTGCAGCTCTACACCTACGTAAAAGCACATATTCAGCCCCACACACACGCGTGCGCAGGCACACACATAAAACTCGATTTAAGTTCCTCTCCTTTCCATGCTGTCCGACCCTCTTTTTCAAGCAAACTTCTACAATTTGAATATTCTCTAGACTAGGGGACTAACGAATGAGCAAGTCAGTCAGACTATTATAAAATAATATTACCAAATCTAAGAGACCGAAAGTCTCGAGAAGTAGTAACAAACAAAAAGTATCGGCAGTAGGACAAGTTCGTATGAATAAAGATCAATTTTATTGGATCCACTTTTTCACCGACTGCATCCAACTTCAACAGATCGTTGTGAGTCATCGCCAATTGTGTTGTCAATATAGCTATTGATGATTAGGTACAACGTAATATAGGATTATTTTCGGAATGAACTCTTGAGGGAAAACTTATCAGACGCGTAGAACAGGATGAGAACGCAGGGGAAAGGATCAACAGCTTTGCACACTAGCCCTTTAACGCACGCACAAGAAAGAGAGGGCGGGGGGGGGGGGGGGGGGGGGGGGGCGCCGGGCGAAGAGTCGGCAAAGGAGGTAAAGGAGGATAGGAGGCCGCGCTCTCGCGGAGTAATGCGGTAAAAGTCGCTTATCGCGTAATTACATCGCCGGTGGCGCACTTAGGCTCACGAAGCCATCGAGTTTATACGCCGGGCCGGCCTTCTACCTCCTCGCTCTGCTCTTTTTCCCTTCGTCTCGCGCGCGCCTTCGCTCGCGACGCGGCCGCGCCCACGGACTCCTATATACCCTACTAGAGGCTGCACGTGCGAAACGTAATATCCCGGACGCGGCCGCGAATACGAATCGAGCTACTGCGGGACATCGTCGCCGCATATCGATGGCTTCTCCTTACTCCATCCCCACTCCCATCGTCCTTTCATCCTTTCTTCTTCAGCCAAAGTCTGCCAAAAAATTACTTTTCTTTCGCTTCTCTTCCCGACAACCATACCTACACCCCCGAGCGCACGCGAAATCGAGGGAGTAAGAATAATGCGACGGAATGAGAAGAGAGAGAGAGAGAGAGAGAGAGAGAGAGAGAGAGAGAGAGAAAGTCTTGACTCTGTAGTCTTCGATCTCTGTAATCGAGCGAATGATAAAGTTCTACCTTATGTACTGTATCGATCGGAAAATACATGGCAATAAAAAAAGAAGAGCTTGCGGAACACGTCGCGTGAAATTTAATATTTAAACATAGCCAGATAGGCGGCAGTTCGAAAGCCTAAAGCTTGCACGCCTGTTTACAGAATGTAAATTTTTTCTTCGCAATTTCATACCGCCAAGCCCAAGACATACGCGCATCCTTACTAGGGCCGTCCCTGTTGTTTCTTCATTCTTTTTGCAAATGCACGCAGAGAAACATAGAGGGTGAGAAAGGAGGAGGAGGAGGAGGGTGGGGGGGGGCTCGTATAACGGCATCGCAGCGTCGTAGCGCGAGCACGTAAGGAGCGCGTGCAGCTTGATATTCCAAGCGCGGCTGGTGCGCTTATGAAATATTCGACGTATCCGTGCGAGGCGATATCGGGGGTGCGCACGCGCGCCTCTCCGGCGGCGGGCCACGCGCCTGTCAGCGGGATTTATGGCCGAGGCTTGCACGGCCCTCCCCCTCCGATCCCTCAGCCCCAAGCCCTCCCACGTCAATCGACGTTTGATAGACTCGCTGATGCGCCCCCGTGGATTTCAATAGGGCTAAGAGACGGAGCGCCAGCTCTCGAGGCCCTTGGCTTTACCTCGCTTTTTCCATTGTTTTTTTCTCCCAAGCCTCGCATCAAGCCTCCACCAGCCGAGCTTTTGGCTTTTCTAATGGAAAAATAGAGAAATGTCGGATGTGATAGCAGAACTGCGCTTTTCGCTATAGCGGCAAAAGAGCGCGCCCCGTTAATATTTTATTTTCTCTCCCTTTACGCGTTGGCGACAGATAGTAGCTGGCGGCGGCTACATGCCCAGGATGAAATTTGCATCGCAGAAAAACGCGGCACGCTAATGCACCCCTGCCAGACCGGGGAAGTTTAATAAAAAACAAAACAGCACGATAAGATCGTACGGCTTGCGTAGTCTCGTGAAACGCGAGAACTCTAGTTTTGCGTATACACGCGTCGGAGTACAAATATTGCAAGGCTGATAAAGATGTAGAAAAAAGCGGGAAATTGGCTAAGCCGCTAGGGTGAGCGAGTGGCCGCGGGAGAAAACTCGGCGACTCGGAAAAAAAGGCGAGAGCGCGTCTTCGTGCCGAAAGCCCTACGGATAGGAAGCCTATTTGCCGCGAGGGCCGAGATTGGCTCGTTGTAACGAGAACGAGCGCAGGACGATTTGTAGAAAGGATCAAGCCCGTCCTGCTGAAACTCTGCCCTTCAAATCTACGAAATTTTAGTATATGCCGAAATAGGAAAAAGCAAAAAACGGCGACGCGAGGAGAGGAGAGCTCCTGTCTAGCCCCCGGCTCCTCTCGAAAGGCAGACGCAAAAGAGACGTTAGGTCGCCTAGACGACGAGGCCGTAGGCCAGGAGTAGCTGCTGCTGCTGCTGCTGCTGCTGCTGCTGCGTCCGGGCATATGCCTCGTAAATATTTATCAAGATTGGACCCCCCGGAGGAGTTAGGCTCCCTTTTCACCGCTAGCATTACGCTTTTTCCAGGCCGGCACTCCTCGCGTAGCTCCTCCCACTATCTCTCCTTTACTTTGCGCCATCGTCTTTCCAACGGCGTGGCAGCGGACATGGCCGAGGAGTGCTCAACTTGTTGTTGGCCATTCGCGCGACAAAGACAAAGCTTTTGATAAGCAGACAAACAGTGTTGGGAGGAAAAGGAGAAAGAAAGAGAGAGGCGCAGAGGAGCTCGAGGCTCTGAACGAGCCCATTTCGCTGGGACGTCGGCGTGTGGCTCGAACAACGTCTTCTTGTTCTCCGTCTATTCTTCGAGCCACTTGTCCTTTCCTCCCCTCCCCCAGCCCTGTCGAGCCCCGGAGGTTTACAGAATTTTCAAGCGCCCGGGGAGCGCAACGGGAAAAAATTGTCTAGAGGGTGGTGAGATACAAGGAGAAAACGAGGTAGCCTCTCCCGAGGCAACGCTCGCGGCAGCGGTACTAGCAGCAAAATTGAATGAAATCCGAAAGCCACGGCATATAGCTCGCTTGCATGAACTGTAAGCGCGGATGTGCAGAGAGAGAGAGAGAGAGAGAGAGAGAGAGAGAGAGAGAGAGAGAGAGAGAGAGAGAGAGTGTTGCTGGGACCCGTAATTTTCGTTGAAATAACAGGAAGGGGGGTTAGAGGCGGATGGTAGCTGAGGAGGATGGAGGAGGGCTAAGCTCGTTTCGCTCTCTGCGGAGCTCGCAGTGACTATACTCCACTCTCGCCAGAGTGCTGAGCGTGCCTCTGCATTTACGGAATATTAATACTTTATGGCGCGGTATCGGGGCCGCGCGGCCAGCACACTACTGCCAACCTCCTGCTACAGCACTTGCCGGTGCAGTCTACTGCATGCGCGCCCTCTCGTTTCCCATGCTAACGAGGCCCTCGCACTCTTTCCCTTTTCAATTCGCCTCTCGTTACTTCGCTATCGACAGCTCTATCAGCGAGAGCCTCGGCGGAGCCGCGTCAAAAGTCCAAAGAAACAGAGGGAACCGCTCCGTAGTGGATTTTCGGCCAACAGCCAAGGGAGATGGGAGAGCCGAAGCTGTTCCCAGCTGACTTTTTACGCGCGGCGGGGCGCGCTGAGGGATAGCCGGAGGACACGAGGAGCGGGCTGTATGGCGCATCGCACGGATATAATCCAACCGCTCGCTCGCTCTCTCCGCCTCTCTTTCTTGGCCCCGGCTCAGTCCCGGCTCAGCCTTCAAGATCTCATCCATTTTAAGCAGGCTGCATGGGGCTGTCGTAGCCACTGGCGACTCCCCTTCTACTGCTACTGACCGAAAGCTCTGCACTCGGATACTTCTCTTTTCCCGCTGCTCCCTCTCCTCTTGCCGCCTCTCTCATCCTTTTTGTTTGCCAAGCGCCACCCTGAGAGCTTTATGACAGCTCGTTCGATATCCCAACCTAGCCAATACACCTCTCTCTCTATTTCTTCCAGCACGATAGTGCTGCTGTATGTATATGCCAAACGATGCTCCCGCGCGTATATAAAGCAGCTATGGACACTCGGCCACGGAATGTAAATAATTTGGCGCCGCAGCGATCCCTATAACGCAATCGGCAGTGAAAGGGAGAGAGAGAGAGAGGGCGCTCACGTAAAAAGGCCCCTCCCTCCGCGGCAACTCCCGACAGCGGCGATGGACCGAGATCTCTGGGCAGCCCCAGCCATTCCTCCCGCCTATCCTACTTTTTCCAGGCTTTTATATTCTCGGCCGGCGTCAACTTTTCCGAGATGGATATCTCTCGCGGGAAGCGCTGCCGCTGCCCCGCCAACGACGACGCTATACCGACTGCTTTGACTCTGGCGTGCTTTATCGCCGCTGTAGAAGCCTGTATCGTGTGGTCGCGCACCGCTGGGATCACCACCCGAGATATACCCACCAGTCATTCACGCGTATCCAGGGATATTCAGATTTTATTCTTTGTTGCCCAGCTGCCCTGTCTTTCGTTCTTTGAGCCTCGACCTACACTCAACTTTTACCTCTGAATAGCTCTGCATAAATGCATAAGCCTCGATGGATTGTTTAATGGCTCAAGTAAAAGAGGCTTAGGGAGCTTTCTATTTTTACTTTTTCAACGAAATACAAAAGTTTACACGAATGAACAGTAGAATAAACATTGCATTTGCATAGGTTTATGTCAACATTAAAATGACGAATCTCAACGACAGTCCATAAGCATCAGTGTCGCTTTGGAAGAAATCCGGTTTAGTGGGACATTCAAGGGCCAGATGAGCAAGGCAAATTGCTAGCTGGCTTGTAGCGTGTCTCCGCGGAAGCTTAAGCGATTCGCCAAGAAGATGAAAAAGCGCAAAAGGGACAAACTAGACGAGGCCAAAACACGATGTGACTCTTCAAATCTCCACGGAATCCCATCAAAGAGCCGCGTCAAAAGACTTCCGGGACTGGCCCAGCATTCAAAGCAGCTGTGCGCCCAACCGTTTTCCAGCCCGAAGATAGTATTAAAAGAAAAATACATTAGTTCAGAACTCCAACGCCGCTGCCTTTTTAATCTTAATGTGTTCGGCATTTTTTCTATTACTGCCCTACAAAAGCTTCTCATCTTTTGATCATTGCATCGTGGCTATCTGCCTGCATCGATTTTTATTTGCTCTTAACCATCGACTATCAGTGGCAGCTGCAGCAGTTTCGGCTTGTGTTTTAGTTGTGCATACGGTGAATGCGTATTAAAATGGCGTGTAACAGCTTGTTTCCTACCTATCAATCAATGTTTTGCACAACAACTGCATATCATTATTTGCGAAGAAATTTATGCGGCTGCATTAACATAAATTTGAGTAATAAATGTACACGTATAATAAACAAGGATAAAATGAACTACGAGTCAAGCAAGACGAAAATTTATTAAAATCATAAACGCGCAAAAAGTCAGTAATTCATAGTAAAAGAGTTTCAAAGCAGTCTTATAATACGAATAAACGAATAATACACGTTGCCAACCGTTCAACACGTCATTCGTTTCAATCGGTCTGCATAAACAACGCCAACAATTCCGAGCACTCGTGAAAAAGCCGCTACTAATTTAACATTCAACAAGCGTGACTTGATGGAGAAAAAAACTCCAACGAAAAAAAAATGAGAGTCAAGCGAGAGTGAGAGGAAGAGATAGGAATGGAGGTCGAGCGAGACAAGCGAGCAGGCGAGGAGGCAAACGCCACGGCAGGAGTAGCAACTCGTCTCGCGCAAATACCCGCAGCTCACCTAGGGAATCGGTGTGAATTACTCAGAGTCGCGCGCCACGACAGCAGTGCCCGCTTGGTCCGCTTTCTCCCAAGGGATGGGCTCCTGGCTACCAGCAGTACCGGCTCCTCGGCCGAGCTACCCTCAGCCCCCCCCCCATCGCTCCCCGGCCCCCAATCTCCCTTCACCTCCCACTCGATTTTCCTGCCCTGTACGGTGTCCCGCTTCCGCGCGACCGGCCGGCGAAAGGCCGAAACCGCGATTGTGGCTTGGCCGATAATTTTAACGAATTAACGGGGATTTCCGTGAGCCTTCCTCCTTCTCCTCCTCCCTTTCCCCTAGCCATCCCTCGCCAACGAATCTACTCCGGACGATTAGCGCGCCAGATGATGATGAGGATGATGATGATGATCAGGTTGCGTTGAGCAAATGGGAGGGACGACCGGTTACCGCGTAGAATGACGAGTTTTCAACGAATATTCACAGGATCTGTGGGATATGCAGCTGCTTATTTGCTCGTGAAAGGCACATGCTGTTGGGGCTAGGCTTATTCACTAATTTTGCTCAGTCAATTTCGCGTATTGTCTGGTCTAGACCAACATTACTCTAGCTCGTTGGACATTTTAGACGAGTAGGGGTATTATGGTATATAAACTACCGAGTTTTTAGGCTCTCGGTTATAACAATCCGGTACACGTTTTCTTTGTCGATCAGTTATAAGGCAATCGAGGAAAGTTGGTGTTGCAGATTTAAAAGAGAGTTGGTCTTGAAGTTTTAATTGATCGCAAACAAACTTGGCTAACTTATTTTCCGCTGTTTTTCCTCCTGACCTTAATAAGCTTCGGATCGACTTTCTAGTAGGCCACGGAAATCGAACTATTCCTCTCTTCGGTTTATTTCGAGGAGAAAAAAGTCTATTGGAGTGGTGAATAGAAAAAGTTGGAGTGAGCGAGGGAGCAGGCATAGGTGTGGTTGCAAAAGAGTAAAATGGCCAAAAGATAAGCTCCATCGACTTTCTCAGGATCGTCCGTGGTATGTCGTGTGGTATACACAGGACAGGAGTAGGATTGCTCGGACAAAAGCGGCAGAGTCGGCCAAGCGAGTAGAGGCAGCTCTCGTGCGAGCCAGCCGTTACGGGAAAATTGCACGTGGCCAACGCAAAATATAAATCGATCCCTACCTTCCTCCGCACTTCTCCCTTTCCGCGCGTATAAGATTCTACGTGAGCTGTATTCGCCGAGTTTTTACGAAGCCCTTTGCGACGACTCCCGGTTGCAGGTGGACTCAAGCCAATTCCCCCTGGCTTCCCGAAAGCTTATCAGAGCCAGCTGTTTTCCCCAATACTAATCCTCGCTAGAACCTCGATTTTTAGTGCTCAACACAGACATTTGTTGATTTACTTTAGATCCTTATAAAAAATATCGATTTTTAACAAGTTAGAGATTTTCCTAAATGCTCGTACGTGGTTTATTGGATTGATCTTATACTGATAAAATTTTGTCGAAATAGTAAAGAGCATTTTTAGCTTTTTCCAAGCAGCGACGGTACATTTTAAATTATTCATTAAAAAAGTGGAATTCCGCACTTTAATTAATTTGATGATTTAGTGGTGATAGTAGTTATTTGAAAAATGAAATGAAGTCTGATTTACGATTACGGAGAAGCAATTTACATATTATGCAACGTCATAAGGTTCCGTTTTTATTCATTGACACAATTACCAACAGAAACTGAATGCTATTCATAATCTTAGCTCATTTTAAATTGATGACAATACGTTTTTCATACAGCGTAATTCATTAAATTAAATGTTTATTACCCTACGTCTTATCTAATACAGATAAGTTAAAAATTCTATATAAAAGTTACAATTTGTACCGTTACTGTACTTATATCTGTAAACAGTTTCGCGTTAATAGATTAGCCAGATATTTATTTCACAACGTATTAATTGTTTCTTAAATACAAACTTTATCATATTGTTTAAACAAATACGATTTAAAAATATTAATTCATATTACACGGGGCAGTCCAAAATATTATTTTCTGAGTTTAATATTATGTATTATTTTCCCTACATTCAAATCGGTAAACTTTGAATAATTAAGTTCACATCGTATTCATATAAAAAACAATGAATAAATAATAAGCAAAAACATATCGACGAGAGAAAAAGTCTATTGTATATGTCCAAATAATAATATGAACAATAGTTATTTATCGTCGATTCATGTGAAAAACACATGCGTTACATTTGCGGAATTTATAATATTTACATATAGTCTTGTTAAAAAAAAAAAATAAAGTCCCATCAATTCGAGCAGATTAAAACTTTAAAGTGCGAAGCTCGAAACGCAGCACGCGCGAGTATAAAAAAAGGTAGGGGGTATTGCCAGTGTCGGTCGTGTATTCCCCGCACGTCCGTAACTTCCCGACAACGTAATTCCAATAAAAAAAAAGAGAGAGAGAAGGAAAGAGGGAAAAACAAATATAAAAACGAAAGAGAGAGCGAGAGCGAGAGAGAGTGAGTGGAAGAGTGGGAAAAGGGTGAAGAGTAAAAATTCCCGGGGCGCTTATTCCTTATTAATGTAACGCAACGCGCTCGACAGCTAATGCCATCCGTCAACGGTTGTACGCGTTCGATTATTAAATCACGCGTGCGCGTGACTTTTGCGAGCGAGCAAGCGAACAAACGACGACGGCGACGACGACGACGAGGTACATAATAGTCAGCGCAACGGCTGCGCCCGTACATATAAATTTCGCCCCGCGAGGGAGAGAGTGAATAAGGGAGCAAGGGGTTGTCGCGGCTGAGTAAGAGAGAAGCTAAAAGACCGTTTCACCTAGCGCACCGAACAATAGAGAGAGAGAGAGAGAGGGAGAGAGAGGGGCGGCGGGTGAGAGTCGCGGGGTGGGTGGGGGCATCGCCGCGGACTTTCCAACTTTGCTAATATAATGCGCACGCGAATGTGCAAGAGTAGGATGTGTATCAAAATCTGCATGAAGTGAAATGATGTATTAATTACCACCTAGTCCCAACCCACTCGCTCACTCACTCATTCAGCGAACTTGCGGTAATTTTTGTCCTGAAGTACAGTTGGAATAATTTGAATGTTAACGCGAAAGTTTCGAGAGCGCATGAATTTTGACTCTCGCCACGTAGGTGTAGTAGGATGAAAAAGTTTGACACTACGATCGCGACGCGTTTAATGAACCAAAGCCCTCGACGACTAAATAAAAGCTCGAATTTTCCTGGCTCTAGATATTCTGTATATACCTACATGGACACGCGCCTGCGCTCGACATTCACCAGCAGCAGCAGTAGCATATAAAATTTGCTAATCAAACGACGATGGCCGTAGTGAAAAAGTGCTATCCACCAGGGTGTTCAGTAAGCTCCAGTAGCAGCAATCCGTCCTCAGTGGGCAGAGGGCGATGCAGCGGCCGAACGATCCCGCCTGAGTAATCGACTCGGCGGATGGCCGAAAGAAATTAATTGATCGCACGTGCCCCCGCGGAAGCCGACTAAATCGGCCCCGTGGAAAATCCCTCTTTTTCCACGACAATTTGTATCGAAGCATAGAGAGAGAGAGAGAGAGAGAGAGAGAGAGAGAGAGAGAGAGAGAGAGAGAGAGAGAGAGAGAGAGAGAGAGAGAGAGAGAGAGAGAGAGAGAGAGATTATTGTGCGCTTTCGAATATATAGTCTTTAGTCCGGGGCTTATATTTACAGACATAAACGTCGCTGCGGCGGCGAGGCCGTGATAAGTGGCTCCTCGCCGGTGGGCTTGGCAAAAAGGCGGCAGAGGTTTAATTTATCAGGCCCCTTCCCGAAAGCTCGGCCCTACTCCTACGCCGACGATAAAACCTGGAACTTTCGTCATAAAGCACTTGGAGCCGCTCGTCGCCGAACTTATTCGTATAGATGCTTCTACATCGAGCGATATACAAGCTCTTTCTCGCCTGCGGCCAGTTTTTTACTCGCTCGCGCAGGCTAGGACCGGGGCGATAAAAACGGAGTTTTCCCTGACACGTATATCTGTACATCTATATCGGGGCAACGCTTGCTCCGCTCGAGCTAGCTCGCGCGTCGACTTTTACAACCGCGAGCGGAAATTAAGGTCTGGACGTTTAACGTGCCGCGCTCAATCAGGCGAGATAGCCGGGCGTGCGAGTGTCGCGTGGCAAGTTTACGCGTGCTCTTTGGGCGTTATCGGCTAGCAACGCGCTCCCATTACACTCCCAGCCGGGGATCGATAAGCTGCTGCGGCTTCAATCGCAGCTGTCTTTAGATGCTCGCCTCGAAAGGGCGCATCTCCCTTTCGCGCGCACGGCTTCATAATTCAGCCGCGTCAGGCATTATGGATGCCTACTTCGAACTGGCTAATGGCACGTTTCGCTCTCTTGCCAACGCGTCTCTCTCGGCTGCAGCTTGCCTGCAAGAGAGAAAGAGAGAGAGAACTCGAGGCAAGACGGAGAGATCGTCGCTGGAGATTTGAAAATCCTCCCTCGCGACCGAGAAACGACGACGCCAGCGCGAGAAGCTGCTGCTGCCGCCGCCGCTACTGCTAGCTCTGCATTACGTATGCATTATGGCCGCGGAAGAGGTGAAAAAGCTCTCCGCTATGGAATAGTTTACGCCAAGCTCTTTTCTCCCTCCTTATGCCGACGAGTCGGAATACCGCGTAAACGCTCGGGCAATTATGCTTGAGGTTTAGCGGGAGGCTATGCTCTGAGAAAACGATGCAGCCAGCTCTTTTTTCCAAGTACCTTGTCAAACGGCTTTTCCATGTCATTTCTTCTTCATTCTTAATTGGTTATTAAAATTCGAATTATTCCCTTTCCGCGCGCTTAATGAAAATTAAATGTTGTACGCGAAGGTTGACTTGCTGATGAACAATGGAAACGAGGCTTTAATTTCACCGAAATAATGTGCGTTTTAATTAAAGTGAAATGTACTAATTTAATTATACCCATCCGTTTAGCTGCTCTTCCTACATTCTTGTCAAATTCCCGTGATTATACGTACATATACTTTTGGAGAAAACTTTAAAAAATATTAATCCATGTCTATTCAGCTAAAGAGTTGACAATATTATTAACCCATTAAGTTCCATACCTCGATTAGCAATGCTAGGTCTATGATTTATGCGGGAACCTCAGCTTTTTTTATAAAAAAATACCCCTGTTTTTTCAAAATTTTCAATTTCGCAATAATTATTTGAATAAATAATGGATTCTACGGAAAAAAAACAAAATAAAAATGTTTAGTACATTTTTTTGATCCGAGGCTTTATCTTGTTGCTACAGTCTCATAAACAAATAAAACTTGAAGCAATTTAAATAATTTTTTTAGTACAATCGTGAATAAAAAAATGATCTGGGTAATAGTAATTTATACACACAAGATCAAAAATTTATTACGAGAAAGTTTTAAAGTCTAGCCATCTATTGGTAGACATAGTAACTACTTGCAATAGTCTAAACATGAGGCGAAGCGACTTTTCGACGATTGTCGCAAGTTGTATTTGGTTTATTAGGCTGTAGCAACAAAATACAGTCTCGGATCAAAAAAATGTACTTTTCCGTTTTCAATCAAATAAATGTTTTTTCCGTAGAATCGATTGGCATTGTTCGTTATTTCAATTGACGGCTTTTTTATATGTTTAAATAATTATAGCAGAATTGAAAATTTTGAAAAAAGAAAAACAGGGGTACTTTTTCTAAAAAAAAGCTGACGTTCCCGCAGGAATCATACCATTGCTGGTCTAGGCATGGGACTTAATGGGTTAAGCTGTATAACGATCGAGCAAAGGCGTAGACTCGGGTCCATTTACAAATTACTATTTTTGCTGTTAAACTGAAGCAGACCGAGAGGGGTTAATCTTTAATCCAATGTAACACTCGGGCCATTGTATAAGGCAAGAGTTAACTTGGCGTAATTTGGTAGAACTAGAGAGAAAGAGAGGAAGGAGGTTGCGGATGCGATCGCATGCAATGGAATTTCAGCAGCTGTAAGGCAAATCTCTCAAGGCTAAGAACTTGGCGCAAGGTACACACGGAGACGCATGGAGAACTAGCACTTGGGCTGAGGACTGGAGCGGCACGGCCCAGCAGCGGTGGCAGCAATTAAGCTCGGTCCGTTCTCGAGCACTCAGATTTCTCTATGGCTCGGGGCCGAGTGTTTGGATTGAATCGCGACTTGCCGCTGCTGGGGCTGTTTGCTCAACGTCTCGGGCCCAGGGCTTTTGTTTAGTCCTGGCCTCTGACTTGCGTTCGACCACTGCCGGATCTCGTTACGCCTCCGCCCCGCCGACGACCTCTCTTCCGCGCGGCCTCCCCCGAGTTTCGGAATCCCGTTCCGCACGAATCGTCCTCTGATTGCGCCAGCTCGCGTCGTCTTCGCTCACCCCCCCCCCCATCCTGCCCAGCCCTGCTCCTCCCACTGCCCCTTATACTTTTCGCATAATGATCGATGTTTGTTCTATAATTACACCTAGGGATTCTCTAGGCCGCGGCTCTCTTGTGCTACAGACACTCTGGTTTTTGGCACCGAGTGATATTTCATCCGCCCGACTATACCTTCTTCTAACCCCGATCCATTGTTTGGAATTTCCCGCATATATATTAATCAATTCGAGGGGCAATAATAAAGTTACGTGTATATTCGCTTGATGGATATTAAAAGCTGAACTTTGTTTTCCGCTTGTCCGAGAAGTTGCGTAAGAAAAACGCAAAGTATACGAAGAGAAGCTGTAACTGCTCGGACAATTTATGAAACTTTGACAATTCTGCCGAGGTCTGTAAGACGGAGGATAAAACGCAATACCCGCGCGCACACTAAGCAGATAAGAAATGGAGAAAAAAATGTTCGTCTTTCGACCGGTCGGAGTTACAAAGACGAGGAGCAGACGCAGTCGAAGAGGATAAAAAATGTTGGCGAGTTAGAGGGCCAGCAAGTGGAAAACGAGTGCTTTGCGGCGGCCCCCTTCTCACTCTCTCTTCCTCTCTTTGCAGACTCCTGCAGCAGAGCCGCTCCCCAGGATCTTTCCTCCGCAGAACTCGTCCAAAGGAAGAGGACGTCGAAAGGGCAAAAGCGCGTTCTACAAAGCCTTGTTTTTTTCGAGACAAGCCAAAGAGCGAGAGAAAGGGGTGAGGTGGGGGGGGGGGGAAGAAGGCAAGTCAAAGGAGTGTAGTGCGGAGAAGCGCGTCCGATACGCGCGTTTTTCTACTCGCCCTCTCTCTCTCTCTCTTTACTCTCGTTGCCCTTTTGCCAGTTGGTACTTCTTCGCGCTGTTCCGGTGCGCCGCTCTCTTTGTTTCCGGTAACCCCTGGCTCTAGCTAGTGCTGCTGCCGCTACAGGTCCCTTTATGCTTTCATTAAGAGCCCAGGCTCGTTTTATTATTATAAACATCAGCGCTACTTAGGAGAGGAGGGATGCAGCTTTGTAATTTTCTCTCCCTTCTAGGCTCACCAGACTCCTTCCCGCTCGGCCCCTCGCCATGCAACTTACTGCGCCTCTCGACGTCGCTATTAATCTGGCGCTTAATTTATCGAGCGTTTTCCTCTCGAGTCCCTCTTCTGCTGTTCTGTCAGCGTCGCTGCCGCCGCCGCTAATTATCTAAGCTGCATAATGGTCGCGAGCGTCGATTATTAAACTTGCTTAACTCGACGTATAATTGACTATTTTTCCGGTGCAAGTCTCGGGGATGCGAGAGCTGGATCTTAGCTGCTGCGGAGAGTCGTCGCGCTATGCAGCCTGCCGGAGGCGCAGAGTCAGCTCGTGCAATTGCGGTGGATTCGCGCGTCAGACGGGGAGGCTCAAGTGCCGAGAGGGTGGGAGCTCGAGAACAGACTCGGACTACTCGGAACAGGAGAGCTTGAGACGAAGTTGCGCCGAAGGCGATTACGCGGCCGCACGCGGACGCGGGCGTTCGCTCGAGTAATTGAATCCCATCAGAGCGGCCACGGCGAAACTGCCGGCGAACGCGAGCCAACCTCCGGAACTTTGAGGCCTGCCAAGAGGGGAAGAGAGCCCAGAACGCGCATTGCTCTCATTCTCTACCCCCCACTCTCCTCTCTCTCTCTCTCTCTCTCTCTCTCTCTCTCTCTTGCTTTTAATAGATACATGCCTCGCTAGGTTTAAATCTCGGATTCATCTGTATATGCTAAATTGTTTTTTGACACGATACAGGCAAGATGTTGGCCGGTACTACTCGAGAACGACTAGTTTCGCCGTTACATACTTTTTTAAGGGTGAATTGAGCTATCTAAATCTAACTAACTACTGTAATAGATGATTGTTCTAGAACAAGGTGTATTAACATTTAGATGCCAATCGGTTATTTTCTCGAAATAATGATGGAAATGACAACATTATTTTACCTTTGTATTTTCGGGAAAGGTAGACTCGCTTAACTAAAGAGAAGGAGGCATTTGCGTATAGGTTGTGTATAGCAAGGGAGATCGAAATATCATGCTGAATTTTCGATCGGTCCATCCGAACGAATTCCCGGCAGCGAGCCTATAGCTATCGCGATTGTGTGTAAACTCGTCGAAATAACGTGCCAGCAACTAGTCACACAGAAATTTCCTATTGCAATATCGGACGTGGCGCGCAAAATCGTATTATGTTGCGCGGCGAACAATCCCCCTGGTCCATCCGAGGCCACTCCTCCCCGGCTCGCTCTTCCTGCCTGCCTCGCAGCCGAGCGAGTATCATCTGCATTCGTAGGCAGGCAGCATGGATCAGATCATCAGGTGCGTATAGCCAGCGTCGGTGTATGCATATGACCCACAAGAACTCGGCTGCCAATTTTCCAGCGACAATTAACCGGATCGGCGCTGCGGTGGGGGCCCGGCCGCCCCGGCCGCCCCGGCCGCGAGTATTGCATATATCTTGACACGAGGCCAACACATAGCCGGGGAGGCACGGGCCGCGTGTCTGGCGCGCATCAAACGCTTCGAAATTAATGCTCGGCCCCGAGTCTCCCGAGCCTGTGTACGCAGCTCTACGGCTGTGCACATAGGCTCATGCCCAGAGAAGACGGGATGGGGAAGCCAGGGGGCTCGCATGCCCGGTATGCCACCTAAGCGCCGGCCGGCGACATTCTCGCAAGACAGCGAATTGGCGCGGCCCGGCATCATCAGGCATGCGCGCCTCCCCGGCATCTGCGGCTCGACAATGCGTCCGCACTGAGAGACCGCCGGCTCCGGCCTCCCCGGCCAGGCCAGCGGCTCCATTGAGCGAATATCCCCTTTAGCCTTCGGCTCCTCTGCTAGCGCCTCTTTCCAACCGACCTCCACTAGTATAGCAGGCTAGACAGCTGTGCAGGGGCCAACTCGCCGGCACATATTGCCGCCATTAATCAGCAGGGACTCGGGGCATCGAGTGTCACTCGGGGCAGCGAGGCCCAGATAGCGCGAAAGAGAAGCCAGCCTACCAGCCGGCCGCGTTGCCGATACGCCAGGGGGACAGCTGTTGATGGCCCCGATCCCTTCTCCTCTTTTTCCCCGTTTCCCTAGGCCGTCGATCATAGCTATAGCTCGATGTGATTAACTGTGTCGTCGTAGTCCTCGTCGTTTTCACAGCTGCAACGTTGCTGTTTGCGAAAACGTGTAGCGGCGAAGAAAACAGCTCGCTGTGTATATTGATTGTGTCCTTTGTATATACGTACAGCCTCGGTTTGGAATTATCGATTTATGTTAAACACGGCACTGGGAATTATCGGTGCGGTTATATTTGCACAAGCGGCAAGCCAGAGGGCCGGCCGAGCCAATTTGTTGCTGCTTCGGATTGCTCGCTGTTTTTAGCGATATCTCGCGAACCGCCCGAATTTCCCGCTCGCCGCGGCTTCGACTGGGACAAACTCTCTGTTTTCGGCTTGCCTCGCTTTCTTTCGGCACTCCTGTTATGTCTTCTCCTGGCTTTAACGGCTGTCAAAAAGCCAAAATTATGGAATCAGCAGTACGTGCCGAGAAATTTTAGGATAGCCCCGCGCGTGTTCTGGATTTAACGGCTTGAACCTCTCCCTTTCTCTCTTCTTACTCTTAGGAAAAGAAATGAAAGGAAAGGATAAAACGGAGAAGAAAAATAGAGGAGCGACTATAATCAACAGTGCTGTTCGAATATCGATTTCGATATAATACGAAGCTTCGCCGGCGCCAGCGTGTTTGCCTACCAAATGCAATTATGCAGTTGTACGCTCAATTAGTCGAACAAAGACGAACGAATTCACACTCCCTTTTTTTTCAACGTCATCATTTATTCTCGTTCCTACATCCCGACGAGGCAGCTCTACAAGGCTTGCAGGGAGAAATTATTTTTAATTGAACAGAACGTTATTTGCTCGCTGCAGAAGCGGTAATAACTTGCTAAAAAATGCGGACAATGTTTGATTGACCTTTCTCAGGTTAGGATAAGAAAAGAAACTTTGAGTTTGCTACTCAGTATTGTAGGCTCAATAGACTCGGGCTATTGGGTCGAATCTATGAGCAGATGAGGTTGTTAAATGATCGTTTGAGTAGAGGTTGGGGGTGTCAAGGCAAAACAATTAGGGGCCGAAATCAAGAGTTTAGCGCGGTAAAGCTGATCGAGCAGCAGCCGTAGAGACGCAGGCTTAATTTAATCTAATATTTATATATTCGAAACTGCAGCTGCTGGCGTAAAGGGAAAAAAGGCCGAGTGGAGAGAGGCCGAGGGGCTGGCTGGGCCGGGCCATTCGTTAAACTAACAAACGCCGGAGGAATTTAAAAAGTTCCGGGGCCACCGGGAAAATAAACAACTCGCGCGAAGATAACTCCGGAGAATAATAAGGCGGACTTTAATCACGTAAACGGCGCACATATATCAGAGGCTGCAGGCGCGAGCGCGAGAAAAAGCTCGGGAATTATTATACAAAATATGCGCGTTCGCGAGCGTGCACGCACACAGCCCTGGCTGGCGGCGGGCAGACACTTGTGTCTCTATCCTCTGCGGCGAGTGCTCTACGCCAGGCTCTGCTACGGGGCTACGGCTGGCCGAGGCTGCCTCGGAAAGGGAGGAATCGCGCTCGCCGAGGGCGAAAAGCTCGGCTCCTCGAGGCTCCAGAGCTCGGGCGACATTAGCGCGAGACATATTAACTGGACTCCCGAGAGTCCCGTAATGTCCCAGGGCGGCGCGTCACTACGCATTGTGCAACGCTGCACTGGATATCCTCGAGACAAGTTATAGTTTCCCTCTCTCTTGAGATTCTCCCCAGATAGTCGTAGCTCTGCCGAGCGCGCGGCTTCCTCTCTGTCCTGCCGACGCAGACTTGCGGCTTTCCTCGGACTCGGCCCCTCCTCCCCGCCTCGCCAGCAGGCCTGGAGAGAGAGAGAGGAAAGATACGCTGACCTGGAACTTGGCTCTCTCCGGTGAATTTACATCTTTTCTTATTCATTTCGAGGTGAAAAATGCAAATGTCAGCGGCTGCTCTTTCCCTCCCCCGCGCCCCCGCCCCTGGGCTTCTCGACTTCTCTAGCCGCCGGTGGACAATTTTATTTATCACTTTTAGCAAAGCACTGTCCTAAGCCGTCAGAGTCTGTGACGCAGCTCGTAAAATTTTTATCCTCCTCGAGGCTTCGTTAACGCTCTCGAGTCTGCTCTTGTATTTACAATACGCACTTGCTGAGTGTATAATCGACGAGGGAGGTAAGCAAGTTTTCCTCGCAGCGGTTTTTTTCTCTGCAGCAGCTGGCACGTGGACGGTGCGTAGCTGCGAGTAGGCGCCGACTCTACTCGTGGCAACTCGACGATTCGCCAAGGAGAGGAAAAAAGGAGAGCTGACTTGGAGTATAGTCGTCGGCAGCAGAAGCGTCGAGACAACGAGTGAGGCAAAGAAGGGAGGACCTCTAGTGTAGAGGGAGCAGCCCCTGCTCTAGGAGAGGACGGCTCGGGCAAATATTGTCGTTAGCTGGGCGGGGACGGCGAGAGTAGCCTCGACTGCCGAGTGCTAAGGAAAATAAGGAGCTACCGAGACGCAAATGAAGGGACTCGCGCACGCCAGAGAGACAGACAGAGAGACAGAGAAAGAGAAAGCGGCAAGCGCAAAGGAGACAAAACGAAGACGCTGTACTGGCGCAAGTGTGCGCCTCCGTCTGTGCGTGTATGAGGCAGAGGAGGGCAGGCAGGCGAGGAGGAAAAAGAGGGAAAAGAAGAGAGCTAGTGCAATTGGAAGAGGTGAGCGCGCAGGAAACGAGGAGGCCTTGTCTCGAGTCGATGCCTCGGGCTTCTATGCTAATAAAAACGTCCCGACCCACCCATCTTCCCTCCTCTCTCTCTCTCTCTCTCTCTCTCTCTCTCTCTCTCTCTCTCTCTCTCTCTCTCTCTCTCTCTCTCTCTCCCTCCCTCTCCCCCCCCCCCCCCCTTCTTTTTCCCTTCCTTTTCTTCTACTTCTTCAGTCCCATGCTTCAACCCTCTTGTACGACTCCTCTAATGCACGCCCTCAGGCTATTGCGTATTTTTTAGAATAAATTTTTATGGTTTTTACCGTTTTTTGCTTTTATTTTATTTACAGTAGCGACCGCGCACTCAACTCTAAATGAAATTATTAGGATGAATAATAACAATGCAACTGAGCGTTACTTTCAACAAATAAACTAAGATGAAGAACGAAATTAAAGTTTAGTTTTTTTTTAATTTTTTTTATTTACTTAATTGTGCGTAATTGGTAATATTTTAAATCAACATTGATTTATAAAAACGCTTTTGGTAGTATGTTAAATTTGAAAACGACTAAACTTAAAACTATTGTTGCTGTTTAGTCATAGGTGACAAAAAAAAAAGAAATTATTGAGTACTATTCATGTTCAGTAATCTAAGGTGTACTTTGGGAAATACACATGAACGACATTAGTAACTAAAGTATTACACGATACACGTTATGATGAAATCGTGTGGATGAATTGTAGTTGAAAATTTCAATAATGTTAATTAAAATGGATTCGTTATCTAATGGAGGAATCGATAGCAGAAGAACTTGATGTATTAATCCATCATAAATTCTCTCGTACAATCCATCGAATAATAATAATAATAATAATAATAATAATAATAATAATAATAATAAAAGAACCAGACATTTTTAATTAAGCTCACATTAAAGATGACCTTGTTCGAAGTACAGGGATTAAAACTCGAACAGATCGGGCCGTAAATAATCGTAAACACGACATTCACGTACGAGTAAACAATTGAGTAATGCGCAGAGACGTCAGAAAATACTTTAGTCTGATCGGCATAAAATATTTAAGATGTGCTAGAGGCCGAATGGAACTCGTCTGGAGGGTTTTTACTGCGCAGCAAGTAAGGCAGCAACGATTCGAGGCAAGGAAATCTCTCGTGTTGGCGAAGCATAGAAAAGACTACGATCGCTCCCTCTCTCACTCACAGAGAGAGAGAGAGAGAGAGAGAGAGAGAGAGAGAGAGAGAGAGAGAGAGAGAGAGAGAGAGAGAGAGAGAGAGAGACATAAACGGACGCGGGCGTGCGTAGTCTCTCTTGGTTGCGTAGAGCCCAAGCTTCTCGGCGCATTAAAGCTAATTTGCCGCTCGAAGATAGGAGCGTAGGAAAGCAGTGTGGGAGGTGGGAAGGGGAAGCAGCTTAATGCGCGGGCACGCGGCCCATTCCGAGATGCGCAGGGCGATCGGCTGAGGCTCGTATTAAGCGGCAGGATAATGCATGCGCGCACGGCTGCTCGTAAAAGCCCGCCGCGAGAGAGCCGCTTTATGGCCTGGCGCATCGCGGCTAGCCCTCTACACTCCGATCCAGCCCCCGCCCGTAGAGCTCCTCTCTCACTCTTTTTATCTTTTTCCGTATCTCCCTGGAGGCGCACCGATGGATTTTTAGAACGTGTCGTGGTAATCGCCTCTGTTTCCTCCCCGCTTTTTATTGCCCTGCTGAGTGGCTTTTGCTTTCTTTAGGGCTTTTTTGCCCGCGGATAACGGACAGGGCTTTTTCCAACTGCAGCCCCGGGCGGGATGACTTGAATTCGCCTTTTTTCGTTTTAGATTTGCTATTGATTTTCGACGGGGATGAGGGAGGGCATTGTTGGTCCGGCTATCGGCGTCAAACGTCCAGATAGACTGTCGAGAGCTTGCTGAGCTGTGTGTTTTTGTAGCCGATATTTATTTATGGCTGCCCGACTCTGATTTCATACATCACGCCCGTGCTCTTTTATGCCCGACGATTTATTTGCTAGTTTTCCCTCTGTCACACTGCGACATGAGAACTACATGAATAACCGAGGCCGCTCTAATATTTTACTACTGACTCCACTGCATCCCGAGCTGCTCGGTTGTTACAAATAATCCTTTTATCTTACCCATTTACCAGCAGTTCATCGCATAACCAATCGTCATTCTATGTACTCACCTGAAACACACAAAGAAAAACATTGATTAGAAACGTATTTAAAAAGCATCAATCTCTAAGATAGTCCATAGATTGGAGTGAACAAAGAAACATTTAAAATTTTGCAAAGCTTAAAATCTAAAAAACGTATATATTGCCAAAACGTATCGAACGGAGCATTCTATTCAGTGTCGCTTGACTCAAGACACACTCGCATGTACTTAGCCATTTGCCACGGCTTTCAGTCGTCTAGCCAATAGCAGCCGGAAGCCAAAAAAGCGGAAAAGTCTGCAACTAACGCAGACGGTCGAGCATCAGGGGAGAGAGTGTAGAGACTAAGGCGTACGGGAAGACGATGCTTGGATAAAAAAAGAAAGAAATACAGGGGGGGGGGGGGGGGAGGGGGGGGGAGGAAAGAAAAAGTCAGGGCTGGAATAAGTTCGTAGGATTCCGCGGTCAAGCCCAAGGAGGTCCGGAGCTCTGTAAGCCCCTTTGCGGTGGGGCCTCGCGTGCGTGCACGACTGGCGGGGGAGGAAGAAAAAAAAGCGCACGAGGCAAAGTGCAAGTTTCGGGCTTCGAGTATAGGCTTTGCTTCGTACACCGGCGAGCTTGGATTAAAGTGCCAAGACATGGCTTTGCATTATCTCGAGGAGTGTTACCTTGAATAATAGCATCGAATTTTATTTGGAATTTGTCGCGTGCCTGTGTAGCTGATCGGCAGTGCGTGGATGTTTCTCCGGTTTCCTAATCGCCTGTGGTACCAGCGAGTCGTTGGAAAGGGGATAAAAGGCCTCTTTACAGGCTAGCGACCAACTATTGACGCGTAATGCCGCTAAGAAGAATTTTAAAATTGACTTTGCAACCCCCCTCGAGTCTTCTAGCCCCCTCCTTTCAATCTCCCGCTCAAATCTAATTTAGCCGGCTATTCTTTCGCGAACTTGTTTATCGCGACCGAAAATTGATACTTTCGCTCGCCTCGGGGAGAAAAGAAAGAGAGCTATAGAGCTATAGCTCTCGAGCGTAGAGTGTAGGCTGTTAGCGGTGGTGATGGCGGGGTTGCTGTTGCTCCTGCTGCTGGCGCGAGGAGAAGGAAGAAAAATAAGGAAGGTAAGAAAAGGCAAACTCAGGCCATTTCGCGGGTCTTGATAGGGGCGGCCGAGGCGGAGTGGGGAAGGGCGTTATCAAATTTTTTCCTTTCACCGTGTACCACCGATAAAGCAGCATAGGCGAGAGAGTGGCCTGGAAGGAGGTTAGAAGAAAGACGAAGGAAGAGTGCCGTGGAGCGTGGCGTGCGGACGTTTACCGGGACACGTTGCCGAGGTGGATACGGGGAGGGAAGTTTGTCGCAATCACCGTTTGTCTTCCTGTCGCCACCGCCGCGGCGCACCAACTCTTTCCACCTTGACTTTCCTCCCTCCTCCTTCCGCCTTTTTCGACTTTTTCCTTGTTATACTTTTTCCTCCAGCCACGCTCTCGTCTTCCTCTTGTCCGCCAACCCACATACCTTCTCTTCCGTCCTTTTGCCTTCTCTAACCTCCAGACTGCTCTTCCATTTTTTTTCATACCCGACGTGCGCAGAATTTTTCTACATTACCAGACACGTATATTCATAACATATCTAAATTATGCCTTTGAGTTTTCGATCACACTGCATAATCCGTCGAGAGAAACAAGCAGGAGAAGCCGCGATTCAAGCCAGCCTTTACAGTCCTCCTTAATTGTATCCTCTTTTTGCGTTGTAGCACTTGGATTTTTCCAGAATTAACTTCAGATTATGGGGAAAGTGAGAAGGAGAGAGGGGGAGGGAGAGAGAAGACGAGTGGGTGGGGGGGTAGGCGGTCAAATCTTTGGGCTCTGTTATAAAAAGCTCGTTTCGGCCGTGTACGCTTATCCGCGTGACAAACGACTTGTCCTCGCGAGCCAGCAATATTAGTTTCTCGGATGAATCTCTTCGAAGGACGAAAAAGCGCAGAGGGCCATTTCCGATCTTCAGCTCCGTGTGGTAATCCGGCCACGCGTGCTTTCTCCCGGCAAAACCTCGGCGGGAAGAGCGAGAAGGGGCGTTGATTACGACCACGCAAAAAGTCCGCCGTCCTCTCCTCATCTCTCATTCTCTCTCCCTCCCTCCCTCTCTCTCTCTCTCTCTCTCTCTCTCTCTCTCTCTCTCTCTCCCTCTCTCTCTCTCTCTCTCTCTCACCCCTCGGGGAAATAACATATTTACGGATAGAGTCTTTCCGCCCCCAGGTTCTATTTTCCTCTCTTTCTCCTTCTGTCTCTGTGTTGCTATAGCTATGGATGTCGTTGGCTTCTCGATATCCGCCCGCTCCTTTCCATTTCTGCGCGATCGTGCTCGTCGATAGCCGTAGCTCGCGAAATGAGATTTTTGCTCTCTCTCTCTCTCTCTCTCTCCCGGTCCACTTGGCTTTCTCGACTCGAATCCATCGCGACACATGCTACTGTGCGCGCTAAGTGCTCCGGTTTAGAGAGGCTTTTACCCAGGAATAGAGGCGGCAATATTCCCCGGGACATAGCGGCTGTTCCCGCTGATTCTATTCCCGGACAACCTGACGAGCTACTGAATGACAATGGCAGCGACGGGGAAAAAACCTGCCTGACAGACCTTTGTGTGAGGCTCTGCTGCTACTGCCACCGCTTCTGCCGCTATCGGCAAGATCTTAAATAAATCATCCCCTCCCCATAGGCTCCCCACACTCAACGACGGCCACGGCTAATGAAAGTCGCGTGTCTGACCGTATCCGAGCAGGATCTACTTGTGTAAATTTGAATTGTCGCTCGCCTGGTCAATAGTTTGTTCTATTATCAGTGATATTTTTCCAACTTTTAAATCATTCTCCTGTATCTGTTTATGCGCTCTGTTTTTCTTTTAACTTTAGGTAAACCTATTAATCTGGTAATCTAATAAAAAAAACCTTGGCGTGATTGATTAAACATTGACATAGCTAGTAATATCGGTAATTTAGCAAAAGAGAAATAGAAAAAAAACAAGGATAGATTATATGTTCGATCGTCACATTTAGATACAAAGGTTAACGTTTTTCCTTATTTTTTCCGATATTTCACTGGATTTTTAGCGTCTTTTCTTTCATTCCCCTTGCTCCGAAAAATAACGCTTAAAGAGAGCAGTTACGTATTTGAAGGTTTATAAATAGCAATATACTTAATGAGGAAATGTCTGCCGATGGGGAAGCTCTGCGGTACTCTGAAATATTCATTAAGCCCGGGCAAACTAACTTTGCTTATTCAAATTTAATTCGGTCATAAAGCCAGATTATTAGTTTCCTTTTTAGTTTATCTATGTACACATGTACATGTATACAATACATGTGTGTGTGTGCGTGGGCGTGTTTATCCCTACAGAGAGGAAAGTAGCTTTTTCGTTCTTTAATTACGCGCAGTTCTTTTAATAAGCTTTGTTATTGGTCTTAATGTTGTTATTAGTCTCGTGCCCGCACCGATAATCACGTAATAGTAAATGCAGTCTTGACCGTAATAATTCGTAATAAAAAACGGCCCGAGTAATTACGTTCATTATTTTTACGAGCTTGCGAGTCCAGTAGACACGTAACGTTGAGCAATATATTACGTAAGAGTAACTGCTTATGCTTTAAAAGTGCCCCTGGACTCAGATTTCTCCTTCTATCCTAGCCCTACCTACCAACTAAAGTTAAACATACAGTTTGTTTTCATAATAAATACAAATTCGCACAGCATCCGGCAACTTACACGTGCGCCACGATAAATCGGAAAATGCTAATTAATACCAATAAGGCAGTATTTATTTTTCCCAAGCGCTCACTGTAATAGGCGGACTTTTTAATTAGAAGTTCGATACGCAGCGCAAAAAAGCGGAGGGAAGAAAGATATAAAGAAAAAAAAAGTGCTTTTGCCACGTAGCTAAGCATTGATTGAGTCAGAACATTGCCAGCTGTACTAACAAAACACAAACAAGCGAAAAAAGTCTGCTCGCTATAAAGAAAGAGAGAAGAGAGAAATGTGTAGATAGGTAGGTAGGGCAAAAAAGCAAATTCATCGAGTGTCCGACAATGGACAAAGAAAACTTGCTCCGAGTTCCGTGTATCAGCCGTGTGTACGCGCAGCCGCGCGTCTACGTGTGTGGCTCTCTTTTTTCCAACTCAGTTGAGGAGAAGAGACTTTCTCTCTCTTTATTCGCGAGAAAGTCTCAGACGCCTTTTTCTCCTCAGCCGTGCCTCTTTTCCGTTATGTCTTGTTTCGGCTACAGAGTCTACACGATAGGGAGAGAGAGAGAGAGAGAGAGAGAGAAAGAGCTGGTATAGAGAAAACGAAGGTGGCGGCGAAATCCGGACGGGAAAATTGGGTGGAAAAAGGTCCGCAGTTTGTTAGCGATACGAGAGCCCAACGACAACAAGGACGTCGACGAGGACGAGGACAACATCGGGCTTGCTTTCCTCCCCTCTTTTCTTCGCCGCGCCCTCGTCGGCCAACCCCGGCCTCTGCGGGCGTATACGCGGTAGTAAAAGTCGGCGGGATGCCATCAGCCGCTTCTCTGCAACGCCAAGGCCGGAAATAGCGTGCGCTTAGTGTTCCGGAGAGGCTCCCTTGAATTTTCCCGTCCAGTTTGCGTATTCCCTCTCTTTCCCCTCGCCCCTCTACGCCTCTACGTTCGACTCGCTTTACGGCGACCGGTCTTTAATCTTTTGTCGACCCCTTCCCTCCAGCGATGAGTGAAATACTTTTACTTAACCCTTAGGACCCACTACGAATTGCCGCAAGTTCTTCGAGCTTCGGAAAATGAGCTGCTAGATATTTTTTCGTGTCACATTTTTATATTTAATTATTTAATTTATTTAGGATATTGACTACTCTATAGTTTTCATGCAAAATCTTATTTTTTATTGTTTAATAAAATACTCGAAATTTATAACGTATCTTTGATTTCGTTAAAAAAATATTTATGTAAATTTTCATTTTTCTCTGATTGGTTTTATTTCGAAGGCATAAGGTAATCAAGAATGACAAAGGCAGAAATGAAGTGAAAGCCGAGATAAAATAATATTCGTTAAATTCAGGAATAAAAGGTACAGGTATTTTAAGATGACAATCGACTTTTCCAAATAGCCTGATCGCTGTATTTCCAAGCGATATAATAATATATTTCTGTATAGATATACACATCGTTCAATCTTAAAATAAAAGCTTTTAACTCGATTTTTGCTCAAGCTCTCTCAGGCAGGCATTGAATTATCGGCGCGCATCAATCAAGTTTTCTGATCTACGACAGGCTAAAGTGTTGAATTAATTGAGACGTATGACTTAACGATATCATATCAGCCAAGTGCCAAATATAAAAAATCCGATTTAGGGTCTGCATGAGTCTGATGCGATATGACAAATTGCAACGATTGCGATTATTTTGAGCTCGTTCGTATGAGCAGCCGGGACTCCAAGTCTATAATCGACTTACGTTACAGCTCGAAATAAAGCTGCCCAAGTTACGTAGATTAATGCCGATATTTCGGTGATAAGCTTTCTATTTCCATTTGTTTAAGCAGCTTTGAAAAAGTCTAAATTTCAAAAATAGGCATTACACGCCAGTAGGCGTGTTTGTTTAATTTTTTTTATATTTTCCATAGAGGATTCCAAAAAGCGGGCGCTGTTATTTTTTAATCAATACGCATTATTAAAATACACGAGGAGCACAATATAATGCGATCTGGCAATATTTTGCTGCTCCACAAGATTGACAGGCTACCAATTTGGGGAAGAGGGAGGCGGAAAAACGCGGCTATTGCTGTTGCTGCTGTTATTCGAGGTACGAAAAATTAATTTTCGATACATATCCCGGGCGCAGAGGGCCCGAGCGGTATAGGCGAGCCCGCGCGATTTTCCAATAATAATTTTCCCGGCCAGCGAGCCTCCGTTACACCAACAAGCGCCCTGGCAAGAAGTATTCTATATACGAGAATCGCGCGTACTCGCGCATGTTTCACATAAGATATCGTCGAAAGGGCCATAACTCAATAAACGCCATAGATTCTGGACGCATTGGCATTCGCTCTCTCTCTCTCTCTCTCTCTCTCTCTCTCTCTCTCTCTCTCGCGCGCGCGCGCGCTCTCTTCCCCTCCCTACACGTGTCCGCGTCCTGCGAAATCAAGAATGAAGCAACGCTTGGGACCATGCGAGCCTAGAGGAAGTGTCCCCTTTATCCTACCCTTCCGCGCTTGCGATAGGCCGCGGCTTCGCAAAACTACGTGGAGGATCAGATTTATTGGGAAGCCAGGGTTACTGCTCGCCGTCCGTATAGAAAAGCCAACGTGAGAAGCGACTTGCCCTTTTCCGGCTTAAAAAGCTGTTTTCACTCCTCAAGTGCTTTTTTTATCGGGTTCTGAAAATCTATTTTTATCCCGACTTGGTAGTTTTATTTTTCTCTTGGCCTATCTTCCTTCCGCTCCTCCGACTGACCTTTTGGATTGCGCATATAATGCTTTATGGATGTACATCAAGCTGGGACGAAAGACGGAGAAAAGAAATCATGTAAAATGTTGCAAAATAGCCATTTTCGCAGGTGGTTTGCAGGACTGAACGATGAAAAAAAGAAGAGAAATCGATTTTTACATGGCCCTTAAAATTCTATGCATAACCCGTTAAATATCCAATAGCCTGGCTTTTGTAACGAGGCAAAAACACAAAATGAAATATCGATCCTCGGGCGAAGGAAAAACAGCGAAGGAGCAAAATGAAATCGAGTAGAATTTGAGAAGGAGCGCTAATCCTGCAGCTCATCCTGGCGAAAAGGCGAAAGAGCCCGAGAGTCCCGGAACCGCCAGCGTCATATGCTCGAATTTGCAGTAGACGCTTGGGCGCAGCGGCAAGCGTAGGAAACATGAGAAAAGCCGAAGGGAAGCTGATAGGCGTGGAGAGAGCGGTGTCGGCGGCCGGTGCAACATCGGCGCAGCAGAGAGGCAGTCGAGGCACACAGGGTCACGCTCATCGAGATCGCCACAGCATATAGCGGCTATTCCGCGAGCTTTTCCCAGGTGCAGAGGGACGCGCGGACACGCGTATCCGGCAGTGGCGAATGTATCGACCCTCGGGGCGTGGGCCTTGCCCGGCATGCTGTGCACACTCGCCGAGGAGGAGGCCGAAGGAGAGCTAGAGGCGCGCCGCTGTCGGCCGTTCTAAATTACCCGGTAATGCACTCGGCCTTAAATTTTCCGCGCGAGACGTCCGGCGTAGCCAAGCTTTCTCTCCCTCCCACTGCCTCACGCGCGCCCGCCCGATTCACCCACACGGGACTATACGGCAGAGTACGTGCAGAAGAGCGCTGCCGGCGGCGGCCAGTAGACGTGGGAGCCACGCTCTTTTTCCCTCAGGCCGCTCTCTAAAAGCCAATTACGCCCGCGAGCTTTAGCCTCTTTCTCCCTCCGCCCCAGCCCAGCCGGCCATCTCTAGTTTCTTCCTTTTTCTTGCCGCCCACCCCTTCCCATCTACCTCCCTGCCGAGGCTAGGCCCCGAGTCCCTTCAGCTGTACTTCCTTTTCTCTTTTTCGGGGTTTCGCGCGTCTAGCCACACACACTATCTCCCTCTCGCCTCTCGGCTACTGATATAGCCCTCGCGCGGCCAAGTCCGCTTAGCGCTTAAATTAATGAAAGACCAAGAGAGCGATTGTTATCGTCCCTACGACTACAGCGCCCCTACTACTAGCCCTCTCTTCCCTTTCTTTCACCTACACACATACACATATTTTTTCAGAGCATTAGGAAATGAAAGTTGCTGATGAAATTTTTGCAAGCCCGGATGTATGCCGACCCCGATGATGCCCGTGAGCTTAATGTTGCCCCTTTGCTAGTAACGCCGTCCGGCATTCTAATTTGTTCCTAGAGAAAGATTTAAGAAACCTTCCAACGATTATGGTCATATGCTTGTGCATGAAATTGAGAGGATGTGGGGTAGAATTCATGTAATCGGCGATTTGATAAAATAACGTTGCTTTGGTCTCTCTTGAAGAAGCGCGAGAGTGTAAAGCGCGAATGACAGCAGCGAGGGGTACCAGACACAGCTCTCTCTCTCTCTCTCTCTCTCTCTCTCTCTCTCTCTTTCTTTCTTGAGTAGGACGCGTGCTTCGCTTAATCGCGAGTTTGTTTGATATGCGAACAAGTTGGAAAAGAACACTCGACCGCGATTCAAAGTAGCGGCGATAAGGAAGGTACACACTCGCAGGTATTGCCCCCGCCCCTCGCTCGCATGCACGCGTACACATTAGAGCTGTTCTTTTTCAATTTTCCTCTGTTTTTTTTCTCGGCGTTTTTTTCTGTCCCGAGCCAGCACTTGGCACCGCAGAAGTACGTTTTGAAAAACGTAAATATCTGTGTAGACCGATCTTAGAAAGAAAAGGAACGGGGCAAAGAGGTGGCAGTAGCGCAGGTTAACTTGTGTCCTCTTTCTGGCTCTTTGAGCGCTCGAGAACGCGACGGGCTTATTCACGTGCTTTTCGCCTGCTTTCGAGAGCGCAAATACCAGAAGGACGGAGATAAACATTTTGAAATGATTTAAATAGACCTTTTGCAAATGAAAATATACCTGTGCAGAGACGTCAAGGAGGAGAAGCAGGAGGATGAGGAGTTTTTCGAAAAAACTAAAGACTCCCTCTTCGGCGCCTCTGCTGCTCGGCTTGAAAAAGAAAACGTCTGGCTGCTGCATTCGTTTACGTTCACCTACAGCTCGTATCAGTCGACAGTCGTAAAGCGATCAAACATTCCAAAGAGACCGTCTTTCTAATAAACTTTACTTTTTTATTTTTCTTTCCTTTCTTTGACATATCTCTTGCGTATTCCACTTTTTTTCAGGAATATTCAATTTTCACTTGCTTTACTTTGCAGAGTGCACATCAAGTGCTTTATTTGTTCTTCAGTAATTTCAAGTCGCAACTTTAATGCTTTTTTATTCCCATTATGAATACGTAAGCTCGATGAATACTTAAAAATAATCCACTATCATCAAACACTGACCAGCTCGTCAAAAAACTAGCAAATGAAAAAAAGAGCCGTTCAATCGAGTAAAGAACACATGTGAAAAGTTAGTTAAAATAAATGTTCGTTCTTTTAGTCCCATATCCGAAATTTGATACACTTTTTTGATCAACGACGACTGAGAATCCTTTTCCATCATTTCACCAAATAAAACAAAAACAAAAAAAAAAAGAAGAACGGGAAGGGTGGTGACGCTAGAAAAAATAAAATTGAAAAACAATAGCGGAGTGATTTCGCCGTATAGCCCATACTTCAGTCGCTTGGCTGACTAACGAAAAAGGACAAAGTAAAAATCGCGCCATCAAAAAAGATTGAAAGCTCGCGCGAAAAATGAAATAGTCCCCAACTCCCCCCAATCGGTCTCCCTATTCCCCTACAGACTAGCCAAAACTAGCGCGGACGTCTAGAGTTTTAGCGTGCACTAGTGGCGTGGATACTCCGAGCTCCCTTTAAGCCGAGAGACAACAGCTGTCGTGCCTCTCGAGTATGGCAATGCGATGTGGCGTATATCCGACCAGGCCACATCTGTGTACACGCGTAACCCGCTGACAGTAAATATCATATCAACTTGGAATTTTTCACGCCTTGTTTTGCGTATCTAGCTCGGAAATGTCAGGAACGACCAAGTCGAAAGTAGTTTGCCAGGTCGTGCTTTTTTAAAAGCTCGTTCGTATCTAGAACGAACTCTGGTGTAATGATAACGTGGCTACATACACAAGCCGACAGTGGCTAGATGTTTTTTGTTCGAGTGCTTTAAAAAAGCCTCGAGCGTATAGCGATGAATTAAAAGCGAATATTTGTTCGTATAGAGAGAGAGAGAAAGAGAGAGAGAGAGAGAGAGAGAGAGAGAGAGAGTCCGCTAAATTGTTTAGTCAGCGGCGAAATTGAACGAGATTGAGAGAGAGAGGGAGAGCCTACTGTGTGCTCACGTGCGTCCTAATAAAATGTGCCATTGGCATATGTGCTCGTCAAGTTTGGCACAAAGGACCGCGGTACAAGCGCCAATGGAAATTATACTTTTATCACTCGTTTTGTGCAACTACGCGTCGGAAAAGGAGTCAAGGGACGACTGGGGTCGGCGGCGGGGGCAGGGGCGATAATTTTTTCTTACACGCTTGTGGTATACGCGCCGGTCGTTCTATTTAGCCCTCGAACACAATTAGTCGAGGAATCTCGGCCCGACGCTTTCATTTCCAATGCTTTTTCAAACGGCCGACCTAATTAAGGGAATTCCAGCGGCACGGTCTTTTCAGAGCACGCCGGGGAGGGGTCGTAGAGATGTAAACCTGTCAAAAGTTACTTCCAACCGAGAGTCGATTTAGAATGTAATTGGGGCAGTAGCAGATGAGATAACGACCAGTGCAAGTAGGCAGGGCTCTGCGCAAACTTTCGCATGTTATTTTTCATAAATTTTTGACGATGAGCTTTCGCGTCTATGGCTAAATGAAAATTTCATTGTATTTAATTTGAGAGTCGTTCTTATTCGGCCCCTTCGCCCCCCCCCACCTCCTCCCGCGAGAAAGTTAGAGCCGTGGCGTTAAATTATTCGTTTCTAAGTTTTAAATGATTAAGTTTCTCAAAATTGTTATGGAGTTTGAATAAAATTATAATTATTAAAAATGTCGCACATGCATAATTTCGAGAGATCGTGGGTATAGAACTTTGTCAGAGACAGTCTAATTACCCGAATTTTTGCGGGAAGTGGCAAGCTTTTTAAATTTTTATCTGGGTCAATTGGATAGAGGAATTAAAAAAAAAGTGGAAAAAGAAAAGAGAAGAAGTTTTTTTTATTGCCTAGCGCGTGAGAGGTACATTAATTTTTGAGGGTCGAAAAGCATTAAGCCAGTCATTTATTCCATTTGGCTCTAGTGATGAATGAATACTCAGGCCCAAAAGGGACACAAAGTTTTATTGCGGTCAAACAAGTCGAAGAAGAGACGGGGTTAAAGGAAAAAGACAGTTAAAAGAAGACAAAATGGTTGGCTTGTCAGTCTGTTACTTTTCTTCTTCTACTTCTTCTTCTTCTTCTTTCAGTAGAGAACAGAGTCGAGAGAAAATGGTCTTGCGCAGCTTCTTTAAGTTGTGAGTACAATACTTTTTTCTTGTAAATCACATTTCTTGTTATTTTTCTCTGCAACTTTGAGGGATGAAAAAAAAATGCAGACTTGAAAGACCTATATACACAGTTCAGTCAGTCAAAGTAATTTCTGCGAAAAGATGGAGAAAAAAAATTAAATAATAAATAAAAAATTCTTTGCTATTCAATTACCCACATTAAATTTCGTCGTTGAAAATTACAGCGAAAGGAGCTCTCGGCAGAATAAAATGAGCATAAATTGACTAGATGAAGATAATTCGGTTGTAAAAAAAAAATTAAACAGTGATTGAGGCTAACGAATCCTCGTCGGATACAAGCAACTCTTTTTTCCCCTCTACCCCTTCCCGTTTCTTCGTTTTATTTTTAAACTTTTTTTGGCCGTTCGAGCAAGCTCGTTTCTTCATTACTCTCTCCGGTTTTCTCTCTCTCGCTTTTTTCCTTTTTTTTTATTCACTCTCTCTCGGCAGTCTCCTCGTCTCCTCTATCCTTTTTTCGTCGTCCCGCAAGCAGCGACCAGGGGTGATTTCATTCCAATCGCTCCTCTAATCCAGCGGTTTACAGTAATGAATGAAGAATCCCCACAGCGAGATAAAGTATAACACGAAGGAAGGGCGAGTCTTTCGTTTTATCCGCGCGCTACCACAAAAGTGAATGAAAGCGTCCGCTTTACTTTCATACCCCTCATCATCTCTTCCCGTCTCGTAACCTAATTCCAAACTGATAATTTTCCGCGAGGTGCTCTAATCCGTTGCAAAATAAAAAAAACGGTAAAAAAAGATCTGCCGTCAGAGAGAACAATGAAGCGTGCGCGGCTGGAGGTGCGCTTATCACATAGCAGAGGACAAGCATTGCCGCCACGAGTCATTTATTTAAATCATCAAGCCCCATCGCAATTGATTTAGCCGGGGCGAGCAGCGCAACGAAAGCTTGGGGCCGCGCATTCCGGACGCGAACAGCTAGAGCACGCACGAGAGATAATCGCTGGAGAAGGTCGGGCTGGTATATGTGTGCTTGTGTGCGGGAGGGCCATAGCCGGTGCACACGTACGCGCGTATACGCGCGAGGGTAAATATAGTTCGATTAGAGTCCCCTCTACGATGCAAATCCAGCCGATTCACCGGGCCTCTCGAGCCCTCGCTGGCTCTCGAGTATGTACGCGAAAGAGCCTCAACCGGCGCACGTGGTATGGTTATGGCGGACAGAGCAGAAGGGATGGCCGGGGGAATTTCAGCTCTCGCTCTTGCCACTTCAGAGCGTGGAAATTGCCGTGATTTCCGAATTCGCCGGCGCGCGAATTCGTCGACTCCCCGCCCCAAAATTTCGGACTCGCGAAATTACGGGCGTGGAATTCGAAGCCAACCTCCCTCTCTCTTTTCCCGCTCCCCCTCTTCTCTCTCTCTCTCTCTCTCTCTCTCTCTCTCTATCTCTCTCGGCTATATATGTATATGTATGCAGGCTGTAAAATAGAGAGAGAGAGAGAGAGAGAGAGAGAGAGAGAGAGAGAGAGAGAGAGAGAGACGGTAGACACGTGTTATTTTGCCTTGTGTATATGTATATATGGGAATGCGAGGGCTTGACAAAAATGTAGAGATGATCGCTCGGATATGTAGACCCTTCGTTTGCTATGGTAATTAATTATCTTATCTCACTTTATCGGCGAGTTTATTTTTCGAAACGCGCGTCGGAATAACGAGGATAAGCTATTTTAATATTCATTATTGCCCTATCCGAATGTCAATGAACCACTAGTTTCGTTTATTTTCAGTCCAAAGATCATATTCATTGATGATCTGACACGCAGGGATAGCAGTGTTTTTTCAGTCTTGTAACAAATAAATGACGTTTTTCGGAACATCGCACGAGTAATTAATGCAACAAATAAATACTTTACACAAGTTTAATTAAAAAAAAAGGAGCACTATCGATAGTCTGTCGTGGTATTATTACGTTTTCTCTCTCCATCTCTCTTGTGCCATTGTCTTTGTTAAATGAACACGCAAATGCGTAATTTAAGTCCATTACTGAATTTGCGACAGTAAAAACTCGAATTGTAATTAAAGACAGCAAAGGCCATGACTGATTGCGCGCAACTTTCAATGAACTCATTTACTCGTTCGAATATACGATTTTCGTTTTGTCCAGTAATTACAAAGCTGAGCTACATGATTCCCCCCTCCCAACTCCCGCTCACCCTCTAGCTCCCACCCTCCTCTAAATTTATTTCGATGTTTAAATTAAATTCTATCTATTCTTTAATTCTATTTTAATTAGGTATTTGGCGTAATGTACACAATAGCTTAAAGACTTGGAAACTTTTATTTTTATTTCATGCAATAACGTCAGCGTTAACCTGCTAATTATATTTGGAAATAAATATTTAAAAGGCAAATAAATATTTAAGGAAGTAAGACTGTAGGCTAAATTCTACTTTATGCTCGTAAACTTTGTATCCAGGCCGTAGGGTGGGGAGGTGAAAAAAACGAGCGGGAGAAAAGTTAGACAACACTCTAGAGAGAAAGAGAGAAAAAGAGTGGGGGAGTCAGGGGGAGGGAGGGATAAAGAGTCGCGAGAGAAAGCTTGTGCGTGTGTAGGTAGGGCAAAAAAAGTAATCAGTCGATAAAACGTCGGCGCTCCCGTTGTTCTTCATGTGTACGCGGTAAGGGGAAGTACCCTCCGGCTGCAGAGAAGCATTATTTTTATTATTTCTCTGCTCGGCTTCGCGCTCTACCGGCGCATTATTTTTAATGCTCATACGCCAGCGGCCAGAGGCCTGGAAGGCTGAGGGGGAGTGGGTCGCGGGGTTGGGCGGCTTCGGAAGTATAATGTAGATCGCAGAGTGCGAACGCGCGTAATGCGCCGAGCCGCGGATAGCGATGAGAGAAATATTAGCAGGTGCGCGCGCGTAGCTCTGCTCGCGGAAGACGCGTAATATATCAAACGCGTAGCGGGGCGGCTATATGTATGCCGGAGAGAGTCCGAGCTGCGTAATTTCGTTAAAGCAATCGAGCCTGCATTTTTCTTTTTCCAGCCTCAATTTACGTCTACGTCTGTTTGTACATGTGCTCCTTCTGCTCTTTTTCCGATATTTTTATTTCCTCCCGGGCCTCGCTCGGAATGTGCTCGGAGAAAAGTGCTGGACGGCTCGGACGGCTTGAAAATATATTAATGATCGCAATGTGCTTGGGAGTTATGGCTCTCCGAATATCCCTTGGAATTTTTCCGGTTTCTTTATACTTTGTCAACTTTCTTTTCTTACCTCTCGAAATAATAATTCGATCAAAGTTTCATTATTAATCCTATGTCTTTTTAATAAATCGAGAATTCTGCGGAAAAATCATAGGTGTAGAGGAGCGGAACGGTGAGGTTATTGGGGACAAGATTAAAGTATGTATGTCAGGCAAGAGAATGATGGAGGTGCCGAGGAGACAGTCAAAGAGTGCGGTTTAATGAAAAAGCAATGAGTAAGAAAATGAAAAGTCGGACAATGAAAACGCGTGAAAAGAAGCAGCCATTTTCTTTCTCTTTCCCCCGCCCCCCCCCCTCCCCTACCGTTGTCATCTTCCCTTTCTTTCTTTCTCTTCCCCTCTGAACATTATTCAATGGTAATATCTTTTGGATGATCTGTACGAAAAAGGAAAGTCGATGCGCGATTACTATTCGGGTCAAGTAATCTTCATTTTCCATGTGGAAAATTCATGTCTAGAAGAGGGCATTGTTATATCAATAGTCGAAAAATGTGGTGCGAGATTTATCATTGTTGGAAGCGCGGTTTAATACTTACGAGGAGCGCACCGAATTTTATAAAGATTTTCATTTCTCAGTCTTTCTCGGGCTTGAAAAAATTAAATTTTTTATCAGCGTAGATATGAAAGGAAGGAAAAATATATCACCATAAAGCGTAAATGGTATTAAACGAAATATAAATGGTAAAAGTCCAAACGAATTTGCGCTCGTTTCCCTAGAAATCCCTCGTTATCCCTTCTGCAGAAAGGAAAGCAAACGAAAAGAAAAATATCGGTGCTTGTCCAAGAGAAGCCGAGGACCAAATCGATCTATAACAAAATAAGACGCGAAATTGGCTTTTCAATGCACGCATATGAAATCGAGGGAGCGGCAGAGGAGCGAGGCAAATTTCCTCGCTCAAGCGGCATTCTGCGAAGCAAGCCAAGCTCCGAGAGGCCTCTTGCTCCGCAGTTTGTATTGTTCGCGTGTGTCGCGATTCTTTCCCCTCCCTTCATCCGCTGGAATCTCTTCGGCTGACTAACCGGCCCCGAGATACACATATACACACACACACACAGATGGATATACATCCGCAGGCGCTACATCATATTTCCGAGTGATGGAAATAAAAGAAAGAGGAGGGCCGTTGGCAGAGGCGTGTGCGGGAGGTCGCTTTATCACGCGTTGACTCGAGCTGCAGTCAGGTGCAAGCTCAGCCGTCAGTTGCCGGTTACCGGGATGAGTTTACCAGAGTTTCCGCGAGCGAGGGAGGGAGGCCAGGGGCGTCTGCACACGAGGAACTGCGTCTTAAGCTCAAAGCCTACATCCGGCCGGACGTCAGAGAAGCCAGAGGCGCGGGTAGATGAAGAGCGGGTAGAAGGAGAAGCGATAGGAGAACGGAGGCTCTCTCGGTCTAGCCCCTTGGCCAGGCCGAGCTGCTTGCATGTCCGTCTTAATCGCCGCATAGAGGAGTGTGTGCAGCTCGCCCGGTGGAAAAAGAACCTCGCGATCGTCCATCGTCGAGTCGCTGCCGCCGCTGCTCCGCCGGAAAAGCGTAGCGGTCGACAGTGACAAATGGACTTCCTTCGAGCTCCGTAACCGCGATTATTCCCAGCTACTCGGCTGCGAAAGAGCCGGAGGGAGAGAGGGACAGCCGAGCGGGATAAGCTGCGTGCGCGCAAGCCCGTCCGGCCAATTTACGAGCAGATATCCCCGCGACCAAAACGTCGGGGCTTAAAATACTTGACGGAGAGGAGGACGTGGGACTTATCGCAGGGCCGGGCCGCATCGATTGTTATACACTGCGACACGAGACACGCGCGCCCCCGGACAAACACACATTAGCCATAAATAAGGCTGGCGGCTCGTCGAGACTGCATATAACCCCCGAGGCTATTTCACCTGACCCTTTCGAGCGGACGGCCGATCAGCTAGTCCTACGCCGGTGCGGTATCGAAATTGAAAAATCGATATTTTGAATGGGCAGCGCAGAGGCTTGCTGAGCAAAGCCCGCCGATGCAATGGGGCTTAAATTGTATCCTCGCCGCGTCGGGCCGGCAACTAACGAGATACGCCTGGGCCGCTTATTTCAATGTACTTACACAGGGTAAATCGGTTAAAAAGTTATCAAGAGTTGCGAAAGATCATTAATATCGCGCAAGTTTGCCTTGGGAGGGCCAGGGGCCAGCTCTTTGCCTCGGGCTCTGGCAAGTGCCCTGTAAAATTTTCCCCTCGGTGTATAAACTGTAATTCCTCACTGGGAAAATTAAGTGCCCAAAAGCGAGAAAATAGATGGAGGGAAAAATATAAATTCAAAGAGGCTTACAGAGGAGCCTGCTCTGGGGGGCGAGTTAGGCTGCCAGCCGTACAAGTGGCGGCAGCAAACTGGGGCCGGGCCTCTAGCGGAAGGAAGGCGGAGTGACTAGCGTTTATAAGATATCGCGGCAACTTTAACTTGCACTAGCTCATTTACGAACTTAATTAACAAAGTTTTGATTAGCACGATGAGCCGGCAAAGTGCTAGCTAAGTACGCGTAAATACACGTATATAACGCACATTCCAGCCTCTAGCTCACTTCTGCTGCTTCTAGCAAGCTACCCTTTTTCCCGGCGCTTCATCTTTTTTTCGCTCGAGCGCACCTTCCCATTATGCCTCCGGTCTATAGAAAATCATCAAGTTGCTCGTTTATTCAGGCGATGTTTACCGTTTCCATGCATAAATTTGCGATACGCAGTGGCAGCGGCGCCAGTAGCCGAGGCACGAGTTGACGCTCGAGAAAAAAGCAGGTCGGAGGTGAATCCGCGCGCAAAACGTGAGCTGCGCGCGCACGAAAAGTTAACCGGTTAATTGCAATTTCCAGGCTGACGAGTAGGAAGAGCCAGGGAAACAGAGACAGAGAAGACCACGGGGACGTGAGGAAGGGGTCGCTAGGGAGCCTGAGAAATCCGGAGGGCGCGAGTCCAGCGCAGCCCTTGTCCGGCCCCCCCCCCCCCCCGGTCTAGCTGGAACTGGCGGCTTGAAGAGGAAAGAGGGCCGAGCTTTCTCGGACGAGAAAGAGAGAGAGAGAGAGAGAAAGCTGGCTTTGAGTAAAGTTCAGTTTTCATGAGCGGGCATTTGTCTGACGCATAATTCGGAGCTCATTTCACGAAATCCTGGCCGTATTTTTATAGGCCACTGCAGCAAGTGTGCCACTACCCCTCCCCCTTAAACTCTCTCTCTCTCTGTTTCCTCTTTTTTTACTGCTTTCCTGCGTTTTTGTTGCCGCTCTCTGCTTTCATTCACCCTCCCTACCCACTCGTTATAACCCTGCCCGGCTTCTCCTCTATTTTCTCAACCAACTGTCGTTGGATGAAATCCTTAGCTTATTGTAATAGAATTTTCTTTACGGTTATAAGAACAGAAAATTCTATTCCTTCCTCCCCCAGCCTTTTTCCTTTTTTCGCTCGACAAGTTTTCGAGAAGGTATATATTTTTAGTTGCGAATTTGAACGCTGAAATTCTTTATAGCTTTGAAAAATTTTGGTCCCATTTTTTTCGTCGTACCAAGTAGAAAAAGAAAAAGTGTTTTAGTTTAGTAGAACGTCACTCGAGATCATTATGCGATTTCCTGTAAAAAACTTTTTCTTTTTTTCGTCTGCATTAGAGTTGGTAGAAAATCCGACCAATTTACCTTTGCACTTTATATTTTATTGTCAGAAAATTTGAAAACTGTCTCGAGAGTGACAAATAATTCTATTAAAACTCCCCAAGTTATTCATTTTATTTTTTTTCGTGCCTTCAAAAGAGCTTGAAAATGAAACGCAGCTTGATAAATATTAAAACGTTTAATGAAAAAAATAAAAGAAATAGTAGATGGAAAAAATGAAAGGCAAAAAAAAAAAGAAATAAGTGGATGAATATGCAAAGAGATGTGGATAACGATCTTAAAAACCAGGCGAAGCTTACTTTAAATTAATCTTCGGCTTTACCTCCGCCCTCTAGACCATTTAATTTCTTAGCCGCGCATATTCGTGTATTCTTACCTTAGCCAGCGTTTCTCGCCTCGGCGCCCAAGTCGCGCTCCCTGATTACAGTCTCAGTCGCGAAAAATCGTTTTGCTTGCTCTCCGAAGAGCAGAAAAAGAAAAAAACAAGAAAGGAAGAAAAACGTGGAGAAAGGAAGAAAACGAAACAAGTTAGCCAGAGGCATTTATTGTTCCGGACGTGATTCTCCAAAGGCTGCTTGGTCTCCTGAACAAGCGGAGGGCGCGTATAACGAATTATCCAAAGTTTCACGTCTGACTCGCCGGAGACCCGAACTACTTACGAGATAGGCTCGACCGCCTTGCCGGCTTTTGATTGCTTCTTGGAAAAACTGCGCTTTTATTCCTTTTCCTATTATCTTTATTAAAACGATCTCCTGTCGTTGTTTCAAATTGTACGCAACGCACGCAATTGAATTATACTCGGCCGAACTTTTACGCAGTAGGACACTTCATTAACAGATTCTCTCCCTCCGTATTTCTCCTCCTCTTACCACGATATTCAATTAAAATCCAACAATTCAAATAATCTGACCTGTCCGAAATGATCCTAATAGTGTAGTTCAAAGTGGGCGTGCGAAAGTCCCAGTGGAATGACAAGAATTAAAGTATCGAGCTAGGCTTGTTACCACCGACTGGGACGAGCCAATAAAAATCTCGGAACTACGTGAAATGATCCTTAGTATAGGGAGTACAGCGGCGCAGCGACAGTCGATATACGGAATATATCCCATTAAGCGCAATTCCTCGCACGTAGCGAAGCTCCCGATTTTCCCGTTAACTCGGGGGCCTATTATTACATATATCCGGGCCAAGCGATCCGGGGCTTATCGGGCTGCCGAGGGCGCGATATTGCCTTCTTTCATTTCGCCCGAGCTTTTTCCTCCGAGTTCCAAGCAGCAGCAGCAGCAGCAGTTCTGCCCGAATCACGAGCGGACCGGGCAATGAGAAAAGTTTTCGCGTAATAAGCGAGGACTCGCGCCCTGTCGGGAGCTATATATACGCGCCCCCAAGACTTGGCCAGCTCATCGGCTTTCCTATAGCCGCCTCCTACTGCTTGTGTGCGAGTAGTTCGCTCGGCGGGCCGAGTGCACTGTTATTAGTGAATTTACCGGCAACGCCAGCGGGCCCTGCTCTCAGATGGATGAGCGCGGCTTTGTTTCTTGTTCTACCTGACCATGTGGCCGCCGCCGCCGCCCCTGCTGGATTTGATTATCCGCTTTCTGGAAATAGATCCTGCGCCCCTGATTTATCTATCACGTGCTTCGAACAACTGTTTTTCTAAACAACTTTTCGACTTTAATTGATTGTGATTGCGAGACTTGGGGAGTCAAGCCAGTGGTATTTGCTCGCTTTGTGCAATAAAGAAAGGCTAATGAGCGAGTATGTTGTAGATTAGTTTGTTAACGAATGCCCAAATATTCAACAAGTATTTGTTAATATTACAATTGCGAGGCTACAAAGCTGGCGCTCGCGGCATAAGCTCGTGGAAGGACTTTTGTAAAATTGAAATTTAAATGCGAGCTATAGGTGTAGGTGTGCTCTTGTGGAATCTTGGTAATTTGCCGTCACAAGTTTTCTACTGTATTTTCTATTTAAAAATATATAACTTGGCTAGGCATTCACGCGGCTAGAGGAGAAGAAAATTTTATTAATTTAACTTGAGAAAGTATAAAATATTTTCATTTTGCAGATAAGAAGTTATGCGGATGGCTAGCTGTGGGCGAGCTTTGGGGCCGTCGAGGTTGAGGTCGCCAGGAGCCATTCAAAACTATTATATTCCGTGAGGTAAATAAAATCTCGGGCGCATGAATTCACAAAGATCGAGGCCAGCAATTCATTTTCATTTTGCGCGGAAAATAGGTTGGGAAGGGGGTAGAGGGCGCCCATCGGCCGGGGGATAGCTTCATTATAAACGAGCGAAATGGCATTTTTCCACGCGCCGCGCAAAAGCGAAAGAGGAGCTGCAGCAGAGAGCCGCTGGCCCGGGGATAAATGTATGCGGAGGAGCGGTAGGGCCGCGAAAGAGAGATAAGAAGCGCGAGAGCTGATGAGCCGATTTCGCAGAAGCGCTCGATCCAGCCCGGAGATATATACGTCCGTTGGCGGGGCTGGTACACGTAGAAAAAAGTATAAATAAAAATTACAAAATTTTTTTGTAAAAATTACTATACTGTATAGTTCCGGTGGTACATACTCGGTTTATAGGAAA